>SSNS01000262.1:634062-646474 GCA_006937985.1 Aphyosemion australe | reverse complement strand
CACACACACACACACACACGCACACGCACACGCACACGCACACGCACACACACACACACACACAGACACGCACACACACACGCACACACACGCACACACACACACACACACACACACGCGCACACGCACACGCACACGCACACACACACACACACACACACACACACACACACACACACACACACACACACACACACACACACACACACACACACACACACACACACGCACACAGACACGCACACACACGCACACACACACACACACGCATGCACACGTGAAGTTTGTGGGTTGAAACTTCCTCCTGTTTTACATTTTTTCCTCATTTTCTCCGTCACACACACCAACGTCAAAGCCGTGGCTTTTATTCCTGCTGAGTCATCGATGACCTCAGCGACCCCCGGTGGAAGGTTAGCTAGCTAGCACTAACGAGGTTCTCACTGCTTACATCAGAGTCAGAGTTATGGTTGCTATGAGACAGAGTTTCTTTGTCAGGTTTATTCATGTCGTCCAGACGGAGCATCAGGACTAGTGCCTTCATCAGAAACCTGCCAGTTCCAGTCCGTTACCTCTCTTCTTCTACCCTGAATTTCAGCGAGGAACCGAAACCAGAAACGAGTCGAGGAACGGTTGTTCTGGGACGGGGGTGAGTCGTGACTTTGTGAATGGATGAATGAATGCTTCAGGAATGAGAAGGAGAGAAGGGTGGGAAAAGTGGGAAAGCTTCAGAGACACAAGTCAGGGCTGGCTCTGCCTCTGGCCATCGATCTCACCTCCTCCTCCTCTGTGACTGAAACACAAACCTGTTCAGGAGATACCTCATGTTTCCTTTAACATGAATGACTTCTATGTGTGTGTGTGTGTGTGTGTGTGTGCGTGAGAAATCCTGAGTCACAAAGCTCATCTGGTTTCCAGGACCACCTCTCCTGACTGACATCATATTGGGGCAGAATTTAGAAGAATAATAACGTTTATCTTGCTTTTGAACACTGATTTGATCTGATTGTTTTTTATGCTATTATTTGATCTTTGCTCAGCTGTCACGCTGTTTTAAGTCGTGCTATAGAAATAAACTTGATATGGTGGGACCTGGACCACCTGCTGTAACTGAAGGAACCATGACTCCTGCTCTGGTGAAGGAGAACCTCTGACCTTTGACCTTAAACTAGAAAACCCTCCGATGTGTCTGAACTTATCTGACTTTGTAAAGAAGAACGGACCAAAAATCTTCCACAGTGATGAGATACTGGACCCAGTTAGTGCCTCCATAGCAGCTCCAGCTATAGGCTGGAAGGGTGTGTGTGTGTGTGTGTGTGTGTGTGTGTGTGTGTGTGGTCCTGAAAAAGCTTGGTTTCTAACTTCAGATCAGACAAAAACAACCAGAACAGGTTTAGATCCGAGGCCAGATGGAGATGAAGCGGCTCCGTCTGGACTCACATGATTCGAGTTTTAGTGTTTTGTATTATTATAATGATAAATAAATGATCTCAGCTGTTAGTATCTAAAGCTTTAGACTCCTCTGCCTCAGACAGTCCTGACAGGTTTAGAAGAAGATTTAAGTCGTGTTTATCTTCAACAGCTGCGAGACGAGGCTCCGCTTTGAGAAGACGTGAAGGTGGTTCCACTTAGACGTCCACAAAGAGCGAGGACAGAAGAGTGTGACTGAAGTCTGCCGCTGAGACACACAGGAAGACACTCCCATCGTCTACCGCCCACACCAAGAGACACAACGTCTGTCCTTAAACATCTGGAGAGAAGATTAAACGTGGTTGACACAAAAGAGTGTAGTGGTTTTTATGTTCCTCTGGTTTGTTTGAGTTTGAAGCCTTTGTGTCAGAAAGCTTTTATTCTGAAAGGGCTTCGGTTTTTGTGCCTTTATTTCTGTCTTTTGTTCTTCTCTGTGGTGCATTCAGAACTTGGTTTTGTCCATCATTAAACCTACAGGCCAAACACTAAAATAACACCCAACACGAACGTTTTGTAAGTTTGAGGAGAAAGACTTCAATTCTCAAAAGTCTAAATTTGGCCTCAGAACATTCAGCCAGAGTTTGTTCAACTTCCTGGAGAAATCGGAAAGAAAACTAATCAGCAAAAACAGAATAAGTCTTATAGGCATTTACAGTGTTAATAGTGATCATTTCTTGTTATGTTCTTCCTGTGTTCATTTTTCATCTCCATTGGTTTTTCTTGTTTTAACACAGTATAATGATGTTACATTTACCTTTAATTACTGACGGTTTCGGCGACTACTGTCGCCATCTTCAGAGTCACGCCGACTTGACGGCGTCACTTCCGCTGTTTATTTGCAGGCAGTAAGGGGCGGCAAGAAGTTTTAAAGAAGAATATGGACAGCGAGGAATAACGGACTTCCGCTGTTTGGAACGATTACATCTGAAACGAGCACGTCTGAAGAACCATCTACGCTTCAACCTAAGATGCCGAGAGGAACAAATAACCCCACCGAGCCTACAGGTGAAAGCCCCGATACAAACAAAAACAGCGCAACACATAATGGAGAGAGCAAAAAAAGCGTTACTCAAAGAAAGAATAAGAAACGTCATAACAAAACAAAAGCAAGTTGAAAATCAAATAGAAAATAAATACCTAGAGCTAAAAAGAAACTACACATTAAGCAGAGAAATGGAAGCACAAATAAAAGAACATATGATGGAACAGCAGGAAAAGGAATTCAAGATAGTGAAACAAAGACACATAGAGAAGTTGACCAAACTAATAAACAAAAAGAAGAAGAAAGCAGAACAAGATAACGCTGGGCCAAACAACTGGATTTGCAACCTTTCACAACACAAATTAACAGAAGCAGAAGAAAGTATACTGAAAAAAGGACTAAACTATGCAATAACCCCAAAACACATCCCATATGACGAGTTCATAGTAGCAACAGAGATAGCATGCCAGCAAATAACAGACATAGGGAAAAAAGCAGAGCTAAAAAATGATGTCATAGGAATATTAAAAAACAGTAAAATTCAACACAGCAACATCACAAAAGAAGAGAGAACAGCCATGAAAACATTAGGTAGAAATGAGCACATCATCATATTACCGGCAGACAAAGGAAGGACAACAGTAATAATGGACAAAGAAAAATATAAGCAACAGATGGAACAACTACTTGAAGACAAGAGTACATACAAAACTCANGACAAACTATAGTCGTCAGAACACATATGTGGTGAGTTATAAGGCGGTTAGCCTAAGAGGACACTATGTTTTCGGACAAGGACAGAAGATAAAAGTGCTTTTTACTAACTTTAAAGAGAGGAGGACCAAAACATTTGCTAGTTTTGGTTTAGAGTTCATGGGCTGCTTGAAAATGTGTCATTTGGAACGTGCTGAAAGAGCTAAGCTTGGGTTAGTGTCCTGCTACAGGTATAAGTTGTGTTACTTGTTTGCATGCGACACTAAACATCGTGTTCTATTGTTATAAAATGTGTAGTCAAGTGTCAAGAGGACGCATCACACCGGTTGTTTTCGGATGCGTAACCCTGCAGCAGTGGTCACACCAGTCACGTGTTGTCAGAGCTGACAGGTTCGATAAGACCATCTGTCCCACCCAGGACATCTGGTGTTATTGCTGATTAAACTACCTTCTCTTGTCAACAGGCGGATTGATTTATTCACTAAACTCAGTCTTCAGTTTAATTAGCACATTTCTTTCACAAAGCACTCCGGCCCTGGAAGCTGCTGGTAAAAGCAAAAACCATATGACTATGTAAGATAACCAACTTATCATGCCCTTCATTCATTTAACAGTTTGCACATCTGGATTGGAGGGTTTTTGTTCTCTTTTTGATCCTTTTCAGTTTTGTAAGAGACAATGGTGGCTGTTGGTGGCCAGCCAGTAGCAGATCTCACCTGAGAGACCTGACACCTGTTTTAGGTCAGGGTCATAACTTGGCCGCTCAGTGACACCCATAGTAAACTTCTGTCTTGTTCTCTGTTGACTCTGTGTGCTGAGTCATTGTCCTGGAGGAACATGAACTCTAGAAGTTCTAGGGAAAGGTTTTCATCAGATATTGTTGCACTTTGTTCTGATCTGTGTTTAGTCAACTCTACATACTTTCCCATTCCTGTCTGTGTGTCACAAGAAAGACACAAAGTCTGCAACTGGAGTTAGTTTGTTTTAGTTTAGTCACACAGTAGACTTGTTTCTTATGTGAGTCCAACCAAAAAGCCCTGTTCACCTGAGTCCTTCTGTTGAAGGGATTTAAAATAGTTTTAGGTGCATTTTGCTGATGAAAGTGAATTATTAAGAGGGTTTTTAGGCTCAGCAAATGTGAATATTTATATCAGTAGATGCCAGGGGGATAGTTTTGCAAAAAATGATGCCAACACACCCAAAATGTTTGGTGTAGTTTTGTATATTTTATGCAGTTATGTCACCAAGTAAGAAGAAAAAACATCTTCTACAAACATTTTCCATACCTGTGTATTTACATTTGCACTAAAATATCAATATGTGGAGCTTAAAAAAGTGTTGTGAGTTTTATTCTTGTTATTTTTTCCTCTCGTTCTTGATTTCAATCTGTTAAAGCGAAACGAAAAGTAAGAGGTATCCTCTGTGTTTCAGTCAAGCTCCCTTCCACACCTACGGACAGCAGCATGGAGCACAAACAAAACAGAAAACTGTCGGCAAATTTTAGAGGCTGCAAAAGTAAGTGTGTTTAACACAACACTATTATCAGGCTAAAGACATTGGATCACAATGTTTTTCTGTTGATGTTGTTACAGCATTTACAGGTGACCGAAAAGCGAACATGTTGGCATGGAACTGCAGGCGGAGGTCTGAGTGCAGATCCAAAAAATGTGGTGAGTATTCACCTCGTTTTGGTTTGTGATGGGTGGACGTTTGATGCTGCTTTGTTTTAGGATCAAGTTAAACTTTATACAGCAAGTAAATGACAGTAGCTAGCAGCAAATGTAAAGGAAAATGTGAGAAAATGCAGTGCTTAATGTGAGTCACCTGTTTAAGATTCTATAGTTAACAAATACCAACATGTTATTTCATTTGTACCATTGTACCAGGTTTATATCACATCCATGTTCTTATCTAATCTTGTGTTGATGGTTTTTAACACTTTCATAACAAATAATATGTAGTTTTATAATTCTATCTTTTATTTTCTCATAACTTTGTTGTATTTTCTAAATTTATGTGCACTGAAAAGAAAAATACAGATGCATTTCTATCCCTATTTTCAATTTTTCAATAATTTTCCCTACTTTAGACATGACAGATTATTGTCTAATTACTGGAATCCTAATATAACAGGAATCTTACCGGGTTTATAAAGTAGAAACTGGTTTTGGTGAAAGAAGTCTTTCGGATAAACTTGACCAACTGGGGGTTTTCTGGCCATATCTGTCTCAGTGTGTTTAATCATCATTAAAATATCAACAAACCAGTACTCAGATCAGTTTTAGGCTAGTTCAGAATGGGTTAAAGGTGACCTAGGTGTCCTAACCAATCAGAGCCCATGATCAGTTTAGTAAACAGTCATTTATATTTTAGTGGTGTCTTGCAAAACTGTCTGCTTGTCTCAGTAGGATGTGAAAGGTGCTGGAAAACCAGAGACCTGATATTCCGTTACTTCCAAACTTCAGCAAAATAAACAGTTTATTTGACAGCTTCCACAAAGTTTATATGTCTACAAAACTTTGACTTTAAGACCAAATGTATCCAGTTTTTAATTGTCTGGACGACTTACCCCCAAATTCCACTATCTCTGCCCCCGCTTTCCGCCGCCGCTCGCTTCCAAACTCAAATTATACTACACCCGCTCTACAACGGCTCCGCCCCAGTGCAGAGACCTGAGGTGCGCAAACAGGCATGCGCGGGAATTTCGAGATCTCGCGATACAGTCCGAGCAATAAATGTGGAAGTTAGATCCAAACAAATCACTCTGTGATTAAAATATTTTTAACACGGTCTTCAAATGTGTAAACACGTAAAAAATGTTTTGAGACATGTGTATACATGTAATAGTCATTAGATAAAAATACCTGTGCATATGAAACAAAAAACGCTTTTGTTTATAGATTTATTGTGAAATAACGGAAGTTGTGCTTGGTCACTTTCCTGTTGGGCGGTTGTGATTTCTGTACATTGACTGCGGAGGTTCTCTGGCAAAAATAGAAACGATCCTATTTTTGCTGGATAGCGGAACGGCGGGCGGCGCACTGCACGCACGCACGCACGCACACACACACACACACAGGTGGAGTGGGCGGGAAAACAGGTAATTTATAACGAGCCTTATTATGGGTGTTTTAGTTGGCCATTTNTTCATAGTAGCAACAGAGATAGCATGCCAGCAAATCACAGACATAGGGAAAAAAGCAGAGTTAAAAAATGATGTCATAGGAATATTAAAAAACAGTAAAATTCAACACAGCAACATCACAAAAGAAGAGAGAACAGCCATGAAAACATTAGGTAGAAATGAGCACATCATCATATTACCGGCAGACAAAGGAAGGACAACAGTAATAATGGACAAAGAAAAATATAAGCAACAGATGGAACAACTACTTGAAGACAAGAGTACATACAAAACTCAGAAAAAAGATCCAACCGAAGAGGTTAAAAAGACCATGAAAAAATTATTAAAACCACTACAGGAAAAAGGAAAAATAACAGAAAAAATGTACAAACAATGGATACCAACAGCCAACATCATACCAAGGATATACGGAACACCAAAAATACACAAACAAGGTACACCTCTGAGACCAATAGTAGATAGTATAGGAACACCAACTTACAACATGGCAAGAGACATCAGTAAAATCATCAGTCCACTTTTAGGAAACACAGACCAACACTGCAAGAACAGTACAGAATTAGCAACGGAACTTAAAAAGATCACCATAGAAAAAAACGAAACATTCATTTCACACGACGTCACATCCTTGTTCACCAAGACTCCAACCAAGAAAACCATTGAAATAGTAGTTAACAGGATCAAACAGGACAAAACCCTACATAGAAGGACAAATTTAACAGCAGAAGACATAGCACAGGTAATAGAATTAATAGCAAACTCAACATACTTCCAATATAATGGAACAATATACAAACAGCTTGAAGGTTTCGCAATGGGAAACCCCTTATCAGCAACCCTCTGTGAATTTTTTATGGAAGACTTGGAGCAAAAAGCGATGAGAACAGCCCCCCCCCCCGACTGCAAAATAAAGATATGGAAAAGATACGTAGACGATATATTAGAAATCATACCAAAAGGACAAACTGAAATATTAACAAATCACTTAAACAACATAGATGAAACAAACAACATAAAATTTACATATGAAGAAGAGAAGGACGGCAGCATCACATTCATCCATCCATCCATCCATCCATTTTCTCCCGCTTATCCGGAGTCGGGTCGCGGGGGCAGCAGCTTAAGGAGGGAAGCCCAGACCTCCCTCTCCCCAGCCACTTGGGCCAGCTCCTCCGGGGGAATCCCAAGGCGTTCCCTGGCCAGCCGAGAGACATAATCTCTCCAGCGTGTCCTGGTTCTTCCTTTGGGTCTCCTCCCGGTTGGACGTGCCCGGAAAACCTCACCAGGGAGGCGTCCAGGAGGCATCCTAATCAGATGCCCAAGCCACCTCAACTGGCTCCTCTCGATGTGGAGGAGCAGCGGGTCTACTCCGAGCCCCTCCCGGATGACCGAGCTCCTCACCCTATCTCTAAGGGAGAGCCCAGACACCCTGCAGAGAAAACTCATTTTGGCCGCTTGTATCCGCAATCTCGTTCTTTCGGTCACTACCCAAAGCTCGTGACCATAGGTGAGGGTAGGAACGTAGATCGACCGGTAAATTGAGAGCTTCGCCTTTCGACTCAGCTCTCTCTTCACCACGACAGACCGGTACAACGCCCCCATCACTGCAGATGCAGCACCAATCCGCCTGTCGATCTCACGCTCCACCCTTCCCTCACTCGTTAACAAGACCCCAAGATACTTAAACTCCTCCACTTGGGGCAGGACCTCGTCCCTGACCTGGAGAAGGCATTCTACCCTTTTCCGACTCAAGACCACATCACATTCATCACATTCATGGACATGGAAATAACCAGGAAAACAGATGGGACTCTCAACATTAACACATACAGGAAACCAACACACACAGACCAGTATCTACTTTGGACATCAGAACATCCAGTGATTCACAAAATGTCAGTAATCAGAACATTATATCATCGAGCCAATATGATAACAGAGGAAAAGGATGTAGGCCAAGAAGATAAACACATACGACAGGCATTAAAAAGTTGCGGATACCCAACATGGGCAATAAAACAAGGAAGACTACAGACAACAGTAAACAAAGACAAACTAAAACAAAGAACCAGAAAACAAGAAAGAACAGAACCAAAACCAGCGATAACCCTACCATACATTAAAGGAATAACAGAAAAAATAAGACATGTAATGTCAAAACATAACATAAACACTCCAATAAAAACATACATGACCGTCAAAAAAGGACTAGTACATCCAAAAGACGCAATAACACAGGAACAAAAATGTGGAGTGGTTTACGAAATTCCATGCAAACTCTGCAATAAAACATACATAGGAGAGACAGGACGACAACTCAACACACGCAAAATGGAACATAAAAAGGAATGTGAAAAAGAAACAAGCCGAAGGCACACCAGAGCAGCCAAAGAGGAAGCAGAAAACACAATAAGGAAATCAGCCATAACAGACCACTGTACAAGAGAAAACCATATAATGGACTGGGACAGCACACAGATCATAACAACAGAACAACAAAAATACAGACGATGGATAAAGGAAGCGATCGAGATAAGGAGACGTGGACCCAGGACCATGAATAGGGATGAAGGAGTGTACACGCTGGATCATTCATGGGACGTGGTGATCGACCAGGAAGGCGCAGGCAGTAGGGGGCGGCAACGCCCCTTACTGCCTGCAAATAAACAGCGGAAGTGACGCCGTCAAGTCGGCGTGACTCTGAAGATGGCGACAGTAGTCGCCGAAACCGTCAGTAATTAAAGGTAAATGTAACATCATAATACTGTGTTAAAACAAGAAAAACCAATGGAGATTAATAGTGATCAGTTATGTGTAAAAGTTCATGAATAAGTTTGTTATTAAACCGCTCTTTCTGAGGTCTCTAGTATAAATAGATGCCTTGTGAGTTATTTTCTGTGTAAAAACGCTCTGGCGCTCCTGTTTCATGGGTAGAGGAGTGGAAAACGGCAGGATTACTAGTCTCACTCATTAAAATTCACGATATTCAGACATGTCACCTCTGATTGGCTAACAGCAACACGACTCTACCACTGACTCTGTTTGCTCTGCAACGTTGATGTTTTATCTCCACCAATAACACAAGCCTGGAGGAGTTCTGCTGTGTGGTGGAGTTGCTAATGCTAACGGTTAGCTTCTACTAGCCCAGACGTTCTCTGCTGTTTCCTGGACGCTAAACCAACAACAGCCTTCCCCGTCATGAGCTAAGGTGAGTGAGTCTATGAATGTTCCCTGTGACGTAGAAGAGACTGGCTTTTTCTGACCTGAGCGTTTTCTTTTTATTTTCTTTCTGCGGCTAACGCAGGAAAAAGGGGTTCAACATGTGAGACTCGTATTTCAAAAATAACAATATACGTTTCTCAGTGAACCACAACTTTAAACTGTTTTCTCTTCCTAAACATGTTTGGCTGATTAGACTAAAGAGAGCAAGGAACCTTTTGTGCATTTTTCCTCAAGACCTTGTCAATTTGGGGGCTTGTCCGGGATCAGAACATGGGACCTCTTGTCTCTAAACATGTTCCTGTACCAAAGAAGTGAAAAAAGTCCAAAGCCAACCACAGATGCTGGTGGGTTTGGGCTCATCATTACATCTAAAAATCCCCAAACCAAACTAAACAGAGACTCCCAAAGCCACTAAAACTAAAACTGGTAACAAAGTTTAACTAAACAATACGTTGACATGATTAGTAACAAACTCATGAACAAATCCAGGCTCACACAGAGGAAGGAACCAACTGGGTCCTTAAACACCCAGAAAAAGACCATAAAAACCTTCCGCCAGCCCTGATTAGCATCTGGTTTCCATGGTTACGGTAGATGGTTGTGAGAGTCAATTGAAATGTCCTTAAAGGGACAAGTCACGGCTGGAAACACAACAGTCTCTCACACACACACACACACACACACACAAACACACACACACACACAGAAAGAGAGAGAGAGAGAGAGAGAGAGTCAGTAAACAGAGTCAGTGGAGTGTGTCGGTTTAGAGGGAGAGTCCAGAAACAAGACACACACACACACACACACACCTTCTGTGGCCAGTTTTCAGAATAAAACTTTGTGACTTATGGAGCTTTTATTCTCTAACAAACAGAACTAATACATTCCTTCCTGCTGCAGACATGAAGACACGTTTCTACACTGATCTCCTCTCTAATAGGAGCCTAATTCCATAGTTTTGTTCTTATCTTCTACACAGAGTAGCAACGTTTTGGTTTTTACCTTGTTTGCTGACAGTTTCTGTCACACAGTCGCCATCATCAGAGCTTCGCCGGTGTTGACGTCACTTCCGCTGAAGCTCTGATGATGGCGACTGTGTGACAGGAACTGTCAGCAAACAAGGTAAAAAGCAAATCTTTGCTACTCTGTGTAGAAGATAAGAACAAAAAAACTATGAAATTAGAAGAAAAACACAGTAAGAACTTAACAAGGAGATTTAAAAAAGGGAGTCTAAGCCACGCCCATTAGCGGGCCGGGAGTGGGAGGTGCCTTAGGCTCCCTGTAGTAGCCGGTCCAGCCAGGGTTAAAGGTCATCTCAGATATGAACTCTTTCTCAGTACTTAATATTTGCTTTATTAATTATTTTCTATGGCTGAAACGAATCATTGAATGATTTGATTCATTAAATTCCTAATGGTGTGTTCGATTTGTCCTCGGAACTCGGAAATCCCGACTTCCGAGTAGGAAAAATCAAACAAAACGCCCCGCAAAGTCGGAACTCCCAGTCGGAAACTCTGACGTTTTTCAGAACTCCGACCTCGAAATCCAAGATGGCAGCGCCCTCGAAAACTGCTGTTTAGGTAGCTCTCAACGAACACATACGACTAATAAACAAAACTTTTAGTTTGTTCAAATTAGAGATGCAAGCGCTACATGTAACTTTTATTTCAAACACACTCTTATGTGTGTGTCTTGTAAAATAAACAGACAAATCGAACGCACCAACAGTCCATCATTCGTGTTTGTTTTTTACCTATTTGACCTGATAAAAAAGTAAAAAATAAAATAAAAAAAAAATAAAAAAGTTAAACTGAATAATTGGAATTCCAACTTCTCCGACTACGGAAACCAGAACGCTGTTAACTCGGGTGTGAAGTCATTCCTAGTTCCGAGTTCCGATTTCCGAGGTAAATCGAACGCACCATAACCCCATCTAACACCCAGCAGACCATACGGACCTCAGCTGTTGGCTTTGGAAATCTCCTAGCTAAGCTGGAAGTGAAGCTCTTGACCTACTGGTTGCTCTACGCTCCAACCCTCTCTGATGGCCATGAACCAAAGAACCAGTTCATGAATGCAGAAATGAGTTTCCTTTGTTGGGCGACCAGGCTCAGCCTTAGAGATAGGATGAACTTAGAGCTCGGACATCTGGGAAGAGCTGCTGCTCCTCCACGAGGAGAGGAGCCAGAGTTTGTCCTGGATTCCTCAGAGGAGAAAACGGCAAAACAGGCAAAAAGAGACAAGAACTTTAAAAATAACAGCAGTCTGGCTGCTGGGAAGGAAGCTCTAAGAAGCCGGGCCTGGACCAGAACTGGACCAGGAGTTCTGAACAGACTTGGACGTGAAGAAAAGCTGAGACGTTTGCTGCTGTTGGACAAACAGCATCACTAAAGTCCTTCCTGTCCTTTCTGTAGAGTTCAAATCCAAACATCTGTTTCATAGAGCTTCATGTTGACTCAGCCTGCTGGGAGCGCTAAACCAGGATCATGTGGACCACCTCGCTGCCTGTTGTCTCCACACAAAGAGTGCGTGGACTGTGTCGGACTCTGAAAGGCTTTTGTGGATCTCTTTAGAGCTACTTCCTGTTAACAGCGGGCCTTCTGTTGTGATGGTGCTGTGTGTGTTGACTCACCTCATTTCCATGCATGTTGGCCACATATTTGAACTCTGGGATTCCGACGGTGTGACGATGAGGGCTGACACCCAGAGCTAGCACCCACAGCTGCTGCCCTGAGGAGACGGAGACAGCTTCTCGTTATACAACACCACAAACAGCGACGAGACACCTGGGGCAGTTCTGAGAAACCAACGCGTGCTTCTGACAGAGCATGTGGCCTGGATCAGAACCAGAGTCTCTAGCAACTAGATTCAGTCCACAACTC
>SSNS01000262.1:584062-629062 GCA_006937985.1 Aphyosemion australe | reverse complement strand
TAACCTGGTTAATGAAAATACAGGCCATTTACCAAAGACTTCAGACCGGACGTAAACTTTAACAAAGTTCCTGTTTACATTCATCTCTGTGTTGTTGTTTTTTATGCCTGCACAGAGCCGTATGACTAGCTGTTAGCTTATCAGTCCTGATGGTTGCCGTTTCTCTGAACAGAGGCTGTTCAGGTTAGATATGAATAATTTAGAGCTTTTACACACAAACAGTTAAAATGACCAGAAACCCTTTAATGAATAAAAATAAAACGTTTTTGTAGCTTTTGTCATTTTTATCTTTAAAGTTTTAAAGAATAAAATCATTTATTGTTTTCTTTACTGGTGACTTTAAACAACAGAAGATATCAGTAATTCTAGATTAAACTTGTGTTTTGTTCCTTGATAAATGAGCTCATGGTTCTAATGTGAACTGGATCTTTCTCATGATAAAACATCTGATTCTGACTCTTTATCACTAAATTAGATTAAAAACCAAAGAAAAGCGTCGCTCGTGTTGATTAAAGCTCAGGTGCAGATTAACTAACAGGAGTTAAAATCAGCCCAATAAAAAACCCGCAGAGAAACATTTTATAACCATGAACTTTAGTACTGGCTCTGCTAATGACAGAACCGGGACCAGAACACCGGTACCGACTCGGTTTCAGAAGAATATTACAGAAACGTCAGCTAGCGGCCGGTTACCTCCTGACCCGGAGACCGGCCGTAGCTCAGTAGAACCGGAACCGGAACGCTCAGATGTGATAGAAAGGTCCGAGCCTCACCTGTCCGCCGTCTCCCCGCTGAGCTCAACACCTCCGGTAAACACCGGCAGACTGACGGTGCAGCGCCGCTTCTGTCGGTGGGTGTTACTTATTCACACCCGGGCCTCCCTCCCTCTGTCCCGGCCGGAGGGGCGGAGCTTAGCGCTCCCCGCTCGTTTCAACAGGTTTATGAATGAAACAGAGCAGCGATTCATTCTGTTCAGCCACAGATATTCTGAGATTTGACTCATTAGCATTCAGGTTCACATGAATGAGGACATTTAAATCAAAACAGAAGGAGCATTAATACGTTTTCATGAGCAGAAACCAGTCCAACCAACATGGAGGCGTCGCTCTTTCACTCACATTCTGATCACGTAAACCCAAAGGTAGACATATTCCCTCGTGTCTAAACTGTCCATTTCTAAGAGACAATAAGGAGGGAGTTAAACAAAAGTGCCCCCTAGAGGCTGGCTGCAGCATATGACAGAAGCTCCGCCTCCTCCATGGAAACCAATGGGACATTTTTCCAGACTAAAATATATTAGAGTCATTTTCCAGGCACTACATCCTGTTCGCTGAACTTTCTGATAAATGCGAAATAAATCTTCCACATGTGCAGGTGAATCTCACCTGTTTGTAATTTAACTGTTGGAACGATGGACCAGGGCATTAGGGTCTGATGGGATGATGGTGACGTACCGACACACAGCAGAGCGGTTCGATCAGGCGGTATCTAAGCCCTGTTGTGTTGAACACGTTTCTCCATCTGCACAACAAGAGAGACGAAGGCTAATCATCTGCATCGTATTGCTAACTTTTCTGCCTGCTGTGGTTTTTGAAGTGAGATGTTTTTGTCAGTTTTACTCTTGGGTTGCTGGTTAAATTCCTGCTGTTGTAACTAGAGGTTATGGGTGCACAGGTGCTTGGTGTAAGGTCAAAGGTCATGTGACTCGCTCTGAAAGCTTTTCTGTACCTGTGTGACGTAATAAAGCCCAGAAGTAAAAATCCTCAGAACCCAACAGACGTAATAAAAGAGACATGTCGGGTCATCTGTAATATCTGTTCATTTCACACAACCGAGACAACTTCCTTAAAAAACCCTTTCACAGTAAGAGCACCAGGTCATGTTCAAGCACGAGTTATTGATAGTTGTTTTGGGTGCATCGTGAACGTTCATCCTGTCTTTATTACACTGTGTTTCTATAGTTTTAGGCTGTAGTATGTGTCGGGGCACTGCCAGTGGAAATGGACGCCACCCTGGGCCGTCACTGGGTGCATTTACATTTTTACTGTAATAATGTTCATTAATGCAGCTTTACTGTCCTTTTATTGTTCTGTCTGTTATTGATGACTTTAAAACATTGATATAATTCATCCTCAGCTGGTCAGAACCTCCCTGTTTCTGTGACCCGAGGTCATTCATGGCCCTACCCTTCCACACAAACCCACTTTCTGGATCTGGACCTCCACTTTAAGCCCGTTAGTGGTTAGGGTTAGGACTTCCTGTCCTCCTGAGTGACGCCTGCAAAGTGGTGTTCAGGCAGAATCCAAGCAAAACAACCACAAACCTGTCAGGAAACGTCCAATCAGCATCTCCGGTACCAGCAGGTCTGAACCCGTACGCCCTCTGAGAAGCTCCACTAATAACAGCCTGGAGGTTTCTGCCATCATGTAGAAATCTGTTCTTCTGCTGACTCACCAGATCTTCTGTCCATGTGGGACGCCGCTCCGCTGACTCATACCTGCACAGGTGACGTGGAGCCAGAGGCCATGAGTGACGAGGTTCTGGTCAGATAATCGGGTCTTACAGGTGACAACAGCTTATTGGGTCAAAGGTCATCAGCCTCCTCACACTTATAAAAATCAAACTTTATAAAAGAACATTTTGTCAAATTGACTATATTATTATATTATTTGTCTCGTTGTTTAGTTACTCAGAGTAACTAAAGCCAGAGTAACTTACTCGTACCTACTGAAACAACTTTTCCAAACATAAGTTACAAGTAAATCTTTATTATAATTAAATTCCCGTTCAGCAGAACCTCAGGGACACGTGTTGTTTCTGAATCTTCAGTAATCACAAAATAAAAAGCTGAAAGAATAAAATTATAATCCAGACTCCCTGAATAAAAACACTAAGCCAACTTCCTCTTTAGGGGAAGCAGCATGAAGAATCTCATCTCTCCAATCAAAATCACAACTATCCACAAAAATAGGTTTCATTTATCTCCAACTTCAACGATCAGCTGGTGTCTCACCTGGTTTTTCTACGGCAATAAAAAGCAAAACTAAAGAATCTAAGTAGACATGTGGCGCCCTCTGCTGGTTGTGGCTCCTAACTGCAGCAGAACAACCTGGTTAAAACCAACCTAGCAGCTGTTAAAAGTAGTCTTTACAGCAATAACAACACTAATAATAATGATGATAATAAAACAGCAGATAACTATAATAAAGGGGTAAAGATGGAACAAATCAACCTTATAATTCAGTCTAAATGAGCTCCTTTATTGAAGCAGGTGGAAAATGTTCATTCACTGGTTCACAGTACAGTTGATTGTGTGTGTGTGTGTGTGTGTGCCTTTCCCATACCCAGGGTGGGGATGGGTACCTACCCTTGTGTGATGGCTGCCATCACAGCCACACACTGTCACATTAAGCTCACAATAGGGACGTGCAATGCTGCTACTCTAGATGTTTGCACATATATTTATTCTGCACCAAATGGAGTGGCACTCCACTTTGGCTGAACCCTGTACCACAATAAAGTCTATTCTGTTTCTGATACTTTAGAGTGAAATTTTTTTTGGTGTAATTTATTTATATGCAACATGGTTCTGTTTTCTGTAATGGTGCACATTTTATATTGTATGTGTTAGGGATTTTCCCAATCACCTAACTGTCTGACGCTGAGGAAATAAGGGAGATAGACATAATAAGACACAGACATAGAACCTTTTGCAAAATGGTGACAGACCAACTCAGGACAGAGTACAGTCTGCCCAGAGCGGCTGCCAACACAGTTTATTTAAAGTAAGAGATAAGGTAGTGGGTGTGTTCAGATGTGTGTGTGTGTGTGAGTGTGTGTGTGATACAGAATGAAATAGAGAAGCATAGAAATTCCTTGACATAATCCCTCCTGTTTATGGTATTTATACATAACATGCATGAAATATCATCCACTTTCATAACTTGTCACCATTTTCTATGAAAGCTTCATTAACCATGACTTTAGGGAAGGGGGAATGGATAAACCCAGGACAGGTGTTTGTCCTGAAAATCATACACACCGAGTCGGTACAAGGAGAGCAAATCAATACACCGAAAATAAGCGTCAACAGCAGAATCAAAACAATAAACCTCGGTTCTGAACGTGAAATCAGTAGAAGCAATCACATGTTGGGGAATCACAGAATGCGATGCTCCAGCTGTGCTGTAGTCAGTGATTAAGACCACAACACTAATAACTTCATCCAAAGCATCATTCCAGTAAAAACGTAGAGTAAAAATCATCATTTACAGTTGGGATACCGGAATACCGGTCAAATCAGAAACATCAATATCAATAGGAGTGGCAGGAGCGGGAGTCAAAGCAGCAGAATACTGAACAAGAGAAACATTAATCATATTGGTGATACAACTCTTGATACATGGTACAATGCAGCATGAAAATACAGCAAGAAAAACTAGAAAAATAATGACAGGAACCAAATATGTCAGTAACAACTGGTACCATGAACTGGGATACAGCCATTGCCAAAAGGTGGATCCACTCGGAACACTGGTTTCTTCAGCCTTCATGTGAGACAAGAGGCTATTCATGTGTGCAATGGCAGCTGTGACGTTGCCTGATGTGTCAGGTATGAATGTGCAACACCTGGAACCTAGAGTGTGCGAGACGACATGACAAAGACCCCCTTCAGAGGCAGCAGATCCAAGGCCAGCTGGTGTTGCATTAACATGTTCCTGGTTGCTACCATGAAAGGTGGAAAAGCCGAAAACCCGTGGGACGCGAAGTCAGTCAGGTTTTCCAGCTCAACGTGCAGGTGATCTATTTTATGTGCGTTATTAACCGTGCCCCACCAGGGGAACAGTCCAGAGAAGAACTTAGCACCCACACCAACAACCACCTTTTCTGAGTCTGAGTCACGCCTGTGCCGGCCACGAGCCTTATGGTGGGGTGCGTATGGCAACTTTGAATGCAGCGTGACTGTAGGGTGCAATTGAATGAGTGCACACGTTCCAACCCATCCTGGAGGCAATATCTGATAAAGGTTGCTGCCACACAGCCAGGCCGCATTAGTGGGGCTGGTACAACCTGCATCAGACGGCCAGGTTATGGTGTAATTACCGAAAGAGTCCTGCAGATGGTGACCTCGAGCTCAGCCAGGAAACAATGGCAGGCAGGAAGGGTTTCCTGTGATGCGCCAGGAACAAGCCGACCTGAGGAGGACATGACATCTGGTGGCATTAATCTCGCCTACATAAACAATGGGAATATCGGTTCTAGGTGACCTTCTGAAGCAAAAAGAGTGATTCCCAGGAAGGAAGCGTGTGCCGATTGTAGCTACGGGTTGTGTGAGTCTCCCGGTGGGGTCTGCAGAAACATCAGTACTATTGAGTCTGATCAAATTGTCATGCCACGAGGAACACTGCCTCAGAGCAGAAGTGTCTGTGCGTAACCAAAGATCATCTGGGTCAGTGGATTGTCGTGGATGAGCTAAGCCATACAGAATACAAAAAACATCAACTGAACTTAACGCTGCAGGCCGTAGAAGTGATGACTCCTTGAGGGTGTGAGGTATCAGTGAGCAGACATAGCATGACGTGTTGACTTGTGCCGCTCGGACGATGGCAGTAATCGATGCAAACCAGAAGTTCCCTTCCGACAGTGGTGCGCCCAGACAAACTTCCTCCATTCCAGGAACCGCGAAACCAGGGTCCAGTTTGGGTGTGTGGGTCCTGACCTTCCATCCTGATCGAGAATTCCTCTTCTTCCTTGTCTTCCTGTGACGACCAGACGGGTCCGCGAGTGCTGGAGACGGTCCATCGCTAAGGTCAGTGGGCAGGGTGGGGCCCCGTCCCACCATAGATGTAGGTTCAACCTTAGTCCCATCCCTCGTGCCCCAGACAACAGCCGCTGATCCAATCCGTCCGTCGAGTGCCGAGAGGCATAATGCTGTCATGTAAGCCACCGTTATCACCGTTATGGCAAGGCAAATTGTGCGCCTGTAGCAGTCTTCCATCTTCACCAGGTTTGAGACGCCCCGACCTATTGTACTGGGGCCCCTTTGAAGCCTGGACTTCGGTGCCGCCCTAGAGGCGGTTAGGTGACTTCGATGAGCTTACAATGAGAAAGATGGATCCAAGATGGCCTCTCAGCAACTTTCACAGCGGTGGGGGTAACGAGCAATACTTGAAATGGACCGTCCCACCGAGGTGAACCCCAGTTGTCTCGTTTAAGCACTTTGATCAGGACCCAATTTCCTGGTTTCACGATCTGTGTGGGCGAGAAAGCACAAGAAGGTTCTGGCAGATTATTGCATTCCTTGACATGTTTTTCAGAGAACATTTTAATCATCCAATCTGCAAGTGTATTTTCTCTGTCACTGCGGTCAACTGGGCTGGTGATGTATGGGAACGGAAAGCGTCGCCCATACACTATCTCAAATGGTGTAGGTCCACCAGAGGGAGCTGTTACCCTCATCCAAAGCTTTACCAGTGACACACAGTCAGGCCAGGGACGGCCTGTCTCCGCCACTGTTTTTGCCAGCCTGTTCTTTATAGTACCGTTAGTCCGTTCCACGAGACCAGCCCAGTTGACCGCAGTGACAGAGAAAATACACTTTTTTCAAAACAACTAGCGAGTCGGCAGAAAGTGACCGCAGTCGTAGCTGACGACAGCCGGATTTAGTCTGTAGCTTCTTATATTCCTGCTAAATAAAATGTCGCAATGGCTTTGAAGAGAATACAGAAGGAGTTGAATGACTTACAGAGGGACCCTCCAGCTTCATGCTCAGCTGGACCTGTGGGAGAAGACATGTTTCACTGGCAAGCTACCATCACCGGACCGAATGACAGCCCTTATCATGGAGGAGTTTTTTTCCTGTCTGTCCACTTCCCTACTGATTATCCCTTTAAACCACCGAAGGTTGCCTTTACAACAAAAATCTACCACCCGAACATAAACAGCAACGGCAGCATTTGCCTTGACATCTTGAGGTTGCAGTGGTCACCTGCACTAACAATATCCAAAGTTTTATTATCCATTTGCTCTTTGCTGTGTGACCCAAACCCAGATGATCCGCTGGTCCCTGACATTGCACATATCTACAAATCCGACAGGCAAAAGTACAACAAACTGGCTAGAGAATGGACCCAGAGGTATGCAATGTAACGGAACAATAAGGCTTCGCCTCCCAGAACTCCTTCTAACATGACAGTACTGTTCGACTGCTTTATCCTCACTGGCTGTAGCTGAAGTGTTTAATACACATAAATGCACTTTCTCTTCTGAAATATTACTTGACCTAACTGTTTTGTTTTATTATTTTGGCATTACAGGTATTATTTTGATCATTTTATTTAAAGTAAGAGATAAGGTAGTGGGTGTGTTCAAATGTGTGTGTGTGTGTGAGTGTGTGTGTGATACAGAATGAAATAGAGAAGCATAGAAATTCCTTGACAGTATGATATGATTTAATAGTTTGTTCTTGTCTGAGTTACCTGGAGGCAGCTCCTCCGGTCCCTCTGCTGATCAGCTAAAAGGTGGAGAAGGGGCGGAGCATGCCTATGAAGAAGAGCTGCAAAGTGGCTCATACCACCGCGCAGGACTATGGGGGGGTTGTGTGTTTGTTGTGGGCTGATCAGCCAGTATTTAAGTTCCTCCTTTGTTTCACTTGGGTCAGGGTTAGGTCTGGGGTCACTTGGGAGGTCTCTGTGTGAGTGAAGTGTCCTTTAGTGGAGGTTTTGTTACTTTGACCTCTTTTATGGGCCCAAGGATCTGATTCTTTCTGTGAACTGATCCACAACTTTCTGGTTAAGTCAAAATGAAAATTTTGTGGACTAATCTGTGCCTGACTGTCCATGACAGCCAGGTCCTTCACACCTGGGCACCCGGTGCACCAAGCGCCCCCTGCTGGCTACAAACAGCTTTACATTGAAGTTTCAAGCAGGGCGTGCCCCCCCCCCAGAGAGAGGTTCAGATGGGAGAATAAAGTAAAATAAAACCTTTAGAGAATCTCCTCAGCGGTTCAGGTGAACATGAGTCATCTTGAGCTTTTAAAGAATTTCATTAACAAATACTTTCCATCTCCAGAGTTGGTCCTTCTAGACCTCTGTAGTCCACATCCTGACCTTCTGGTCCACATTCGTCACCATCCGTGTTGGGCTTGTGTTTGTCCTCTTGCCTCTGGACGACGGACCACAAGTTGTCAGTGGGATGAAGGTCATGGATCTGGACCCAACATGTTGATGTTTTGTTCCTGATCCACTTAGTTCTGACTTCTGGCCCGCTTCTCCATCATGTAGGAGAAGACGTTGTTCATCACCACCCTGCTGTTGGATGGTTGGAGGAGTTCCTCTGGGAGGATGTTTAGGGAGTCCCCTCCCTCCAGGACTGTTCTTCTCCAGATGATCCAAACAATCAGATAAAACAACGTTCTACTCTGGATCAGAACACCAGCCTGTTCCTGATGGTTTCTTGGTGAGAAGTGGCTTCTTTGCTGCCCTTCCTGACAGCAGACCATCCTCTAAAGGTCTTCTCCTCTCTGAGCTGAGATGGACTCACACCTGATCCCACATCGGTTCTGGTGCTGCTGGACTCTGCTGAGTCAGTGGAAAAGAGATTTTTGCTGATTACGTCCACAGCAAACAGGAGCTTTGTATTTATTTGTCAGACGTGGATGCTGAAGGTCTCGAGGAGTTTTGGGGCTCTAAGGAAACGCAGGAAGCCATGATGAAAGTTGTGGGCGTCTTCCTGAAGATCAAAATGTTTGAATTTCTTATGGATCCTGGAGGTTTGGGGATCTTTACACTACAGCCCGGTTCACGAGGAGATAATCAAGCGCTCCAGTCTGCTCGGCTCCACATCAGGATCCTCCCGTCACAAATCAGGAATATTCAACATGTTGGATCGTCTTGGTTTGATTTCGGAGACAAACGAGCGTGCTGCCTGTTGTAGCCAATCAGAAAGCAAGGAGACGGAAGCACGCTCGTCCTCCGCCATGTTTGTTTTCTCTGAAGTCACGTTTGATCAAGAGGTTTTGTGAGATTTCCCGTCTGATGGGGTGTTGGTGCGTCTCCAGCGTTTACCGTGTTACCAAACAACGCGCTGTAGGACATAAATGATTACATCCATGGTTTTTTTCAGCATATGCGCGACCTCTCATGTTTTGAAAGTCATTTGATCATTTCCACATCCTGCCGTGTGAGCCGGGTCCTGGGGGAACATGGCTGTAGGAGTCTGAGCGGCCTTCAGAGAACACGCTAACTGGTTTAACTGACGCTCGTGTGGTTCGGTCCGGTTTGATGCTTTAATAACAACAGTCAATCTCTAAATGAGGAACAAACGTAAACCAAGATGTCAGAATGCTTTTCCCTTCTGAGTTAGATTAAAACTCAGGTGTTTGGTCCTTGGGTGTGGAGGTCTTGAGCTGTTTGAGCGTATTCTCCGACAGCAGCTCCGGCTCTAATCCTCTGTGTTGTGCACCGAGGTAATGATATCAGAGTAATTGCAGCTGGTGGGGCAGAGCCGGGTGATTGACAGCTTATTTAATCAGACACGGTCAAGAAGATGAGAAGCAAGGTTTAGAAACAGGAAGTTAATGAAGCTGGAGGGATGAGCGACAGCTACAACAACACTGACACACGCATCTGTCTCTGTTTAATTGAAACCTGATTTAGTGGAACAGCGGGATGCTGATTCAACACTTTTTAAAAGAAGCTGCTACAGAAAAAGTCTGGAGTCTGCGGTTCTGGTCCAGAGGCTGCTGAGGATCCGACTGAGGCCCGTCAGAACGGGATTGTTTCTGCTAAACTCAAAAAGGTTTCCTCCATGTCAACCAGACATCCCAGTCCTGAGAACGACTCGTCCCTAAAGCCCTTTTTATAAAAATCATCTCAGCAGGTTCTGTTTAAAAAACCGAAACTTAAGCCCGTGTTTACTTTCATTTTTAGTTCCCAGCCGGAGCTCGGCATTAATTCATCACGTGGTCATGACACCACCCTCTGTTGCGCCGAGGCTTAATGTGCGTTTAATAAGACCGGCGAAGCTGCAATATTACTATCAAGCGTGGCGGCACAAATGCCACAAAATTCCTGCAACGTGATGCCGCCATGGCGCGTTCATAAGACACACGTTGTTGTAATATTACGCTGATTTGCCGGCATGGTGTGTCTTATAACAAGGGCTTAAAGGCGAGCTCATATCTGCAAAAAGTGTTAATAATCCAGATGTACAGATCAGTGATGAAGAACGCTAGAGCTCATGCTGCTAACACTCAGGATCAAACACAAATACTCTCTTTAGAGGGTTTTATGGTATTTGTTTAATTCTGTGGTTCCCAAACCTTTCAGAACCCCCATGCCCTCTGAAAGCTTCTGTGAAACATTCTCATAACACTGCGCCATTCCCAAAGTGCACAGCAATACCTTTGTGTATTGAAACTCACCTGGAGACGTGACAAAAACAGAGAACAGGTGTGCGTTGCTGGGGACCTTCGAGGATCATCTGCACCAACGACACAAACAGGGTGCCAAACAGAGGGAGGGGCCAAAGACTTGTGATGTTGATGGTCTCATTAGTAATAACAATGGCGTCATCGGTGACTCCTATCAGCGTGTTTGCTTCAGACCACACCTTAGAAGCTTCCGGCTCCAACCCAAGTTTCAGAACTGAAGAAGCTTCTTGGACGAGAGGAGAAACGTTCCAACTAAACCTTCAAGACCACGTAAACCCACGTCTATTCTAAGTATTCCTATTAGCATGAAATGTTACGTTTTTATTTACATAAAGGGTGGTCGACCTTCTGTAGACATGTGCCATCTTGAAATACAGTAGCTGTTTAAAGAGCCAGTTCACTGAAAAACCATTAATGATTTCTGAATGGGTCACTCTGAGTGTTTCCTGCAGGCTGAACATGAAAATAGTCTCCTCCACCTATCTCCTGCATTAGCTTCTGATAGAGAAACTCTAGGATTAGAAAAGCCTGACAGATCTACGTCACACTGTCACTTAAAGGTTGGAACACGGACACTCTGGTGAACTCTAGTGTTCAGAGGTGGTATTGCAACAACAGAACTCATTTTCCAGCCATGAGGGTGTTGGATCACTGCTGACACCTGCAGTGAGCAGCCAGCGCCATGTCCAGTGATGAATCAGGGTAAGGAATAATTTCTACTAATAAGTTTATTCTACAACAGTATTTACCGTTGGAACATCTTCTGGGCTCAGAATCAGCTGCTTGACTTCTGGAGTCCGCCATTTTACACAGTCCCAGCCTCGCGTTGCCGAGCGGACTTTTTACCACAACGCTGCCCTCTAGTGGCCGTAGATGTAAACATAAACCCAGTGTCGTACCCGTCAAAATAAAATGTTATTTAAATTTTTTTAAAATATAGCTTTTAAAGGAGAACCATACATTCATTCTGCACACCTCTAAACACCTCGTGGAGATGTTATTTTAAAAATAAAGCATTTTATTAAAATGTTCCATATTCCACCTTTAACATTCATGGACTCACCCATCTTGACTCACGACGGGGAAGGCTGTTGTTGGTTTAGCGTCCAGGAAACAGCAGAGAACGTCTGGGCTAGTAGAAGCTAACCGTTAGCATTAGCAACTCCACCACACAGCAGAACTCCTCCAGGCTTGTGTTATTGGTGGAGATAAAACATCAACGTTGCAGATCTTCAAATGCAAATGCTGATCTTTGAGAAGTTGTAGCAGTTCTTCTCCTTCTAAACGTTGTGCGGGGATGGCGCCGGTTCTCGCCTTGATGATTTGGGGAAATTCTGCTCCTTCCATTTAGAAAAAAGTACAAATGTAAAGAACGGACCTGATCGCTGGATTGATAGCTGGAAGTCATTGATGACATTTTGATGTGTGCGGGCTACCGTAGATGCCAGACCTACTAGTTGACTTTTTTCACACACTGACCCTTTAACCACATTCTGTGCTTTTGCCATGGAAACGAGCAGCAGACGCACCAGCGTTTATAACCTTTGAATTGTGACGTACCTGTGGTTAATTTAATTGTGCTCTCGTTTTGAACAAAAACATCTTTAATTCCACTAGTTTGTAATTGATATGTAAATGGATCTGTGCAATACGACTAGAAGGAGTCAAAACTGAGCAATGTGGAACAAAGTTAAAATGAAATTATTTTAGGACTTTAAAGGGACACTTTGCAACTTTTTCATATTTTTAAATCATGTTCTTGAGCCAGTTTGTGCTAAAACGATCCTTTACAGGGTGAATGAAAGGCCACCCAGCCTCTGTCGCCCCCTGTGGCCAGAATATTCCACTTGCAACTTCACAGTTGCCGGTCCGGTCTGCTGGGACTTAGAAAAATTCAGCTTGACCTACCTGGTGCTGCAGTCTGCTTCCAGCATGTTTCCTGCATGTTTTAGATCATGAACACAGCTGATGTGTTTGATTTAGTGATGAACCGCTCCTGTAGACACTAATGAAGGCTGAGGAGACGTTTCAGCAGTTAGATTAAGGTGTTAAAAAGACCAACGCACAGCCAGGAGAGAAGTTTACCTTTCGGTTTCGCCAACGAACACTAGGGGGTGCTAAAAACAAGCCAAACCTGACTAGTGTCCCTTTAAACTTATTAGTCAGAAACGTTTTTGTTCTAGAAAGATAAAAAGAACAGGAGAGCGTCACTGTCAACATTTTATTAGTAAAAATGGGCTGCAGTCCCCAGATATGACCACAGGATGTCAGTCTTACTTCGTTCTTACATAATGCACCTTTAAACAAATCTCATCTGAAACATAAAGAATAAAAACAAACGAATCGTAAAAGCCTCAGGAAACGACGTCTGATTGGACGTAAACCATCCCTCCGCTCTGATGACTCATCAGTCCTGTTTGGGTCTAATCTCTGAGTTTCTGCGGCGTGCTGTCGGATCCCGCTGTGAGGGTAAAACTTTTTAATCAGCTGCGTTTGCAGCGCTGTGAAGACTGGAGTGTTTGTGCAGAAGAAACGATGAGCAGAGAGAAAACAGAAGGAAAGTTAATCTGTGCGAGCTAAGACTCTGAGTCGGACGGCTTCTGGAGAAAATCTGAACATCATATTTCCATAATCTGCTGAATATTCTAACAAAGCTCTTCTCCACCTGATCACATTAACATAATCCAGCAGGTCTGAACCGCCCGACGCTAAGCTGCAGGTCTGCAGAAGCAAAGAGCAGCTGACATCAAATGACTTGTTCTGTTTCAATCACTTCAGCTGGAGCTTTTACCTGCACATCAAAGTCTGGCTCTAGGAACTAAAACCTCACGCACCAAAAATACTCAGGACAATAAAAATAAAGCAGATCAGACATGATAGCACACAAATAAAAACACAACAAACGTTAAAAATGTCCTTTCCCTCCTTTATTTTTCCTGCTGGCTGGAGCCAACGCTTGGTCATGTGACCTAGCCCTCGGTCATGTGACCTAGCCCTCGGTCATGTGACCTAGCCCTCGGTCATGTGACCTAGCCCTCGGTCATGTGACCTACCCTAACCATGAAACGCCTGATAGAATTCAGACATAAAGGCCTAAAACGGCGGATGATCGGTGCTGTTAGTGACCGTCTGCTTCTGCCGGGTCAAAGGGTGGTATCCTGGGATCAGAGGAACATTCCTTTACTCACAAAGATGAGCAGCAAAGAAACCAGTTTGGCAATCGGGTCAAATCCCTTCAGTCAGTCAGAGCTCGGTTCAACACAAACAGCCGCGGCGTTTCCATTGTTCAAACTAAAACCCATAATAATCCTGTGGATTTAACTAAGTGTCTTCACATTCAGGTTCGTTTAACCCAGTGGTTCTCAATTAGTGCCCCCCCCCCCCCCCCCCCCCCCCCCCAACATTGCCCCGCGGGGGGAGAGTCTATATACCCTAGGGGGGGCTTCACCAAAAGTAATTGAGAACCACTGGTTTAACCCTAGATATCCAAAAACGAAACTTCTGACCTGCTTGTTCTAATTTAAATCCATCAAAACAGCAGAAAATCTCCAGGAAACCAGGATTTTCCTTCTTTAACTCAGGCTGTTTTAAACCCAACCTGGTCCCCCCCCCCTCGGTTCGGCTCCTCTGAGCAGGTCTGAGCTCAAAACCTCACCAGGATGCAGAACTAAAGAACCGTACGCTGCTGGTCTGAGCCAAACGCCCTCCTGGAGCAGGGTTGTGTTGCATTCTGGGACGTAGGAGGACACAGCAGGCGCTGCTGCGTAGCTCCTAGCTCGCTGAGAATGGAGCGAGGGCTCAGGTGGACGATTGTTACGACCCAGGCTGTCTAGGGGGCAACAATGAAGGATGTATGTTCAGAAATTGAAGTCATAACATAATTTATTAACAAACAGAAGATAACACAGAACATAGGATAAACCGGCGGAAAAACAGCTACACAAAAAGTCTCTGTTCTAAAACGCAAACCATTCACAATGGCATCACATCTAGTCCGGAGGGGAACTTTAAGTGAACGTCAACTGCTGCTTTAAAGTGGTCCTTGCAAACAAAGCTCTCATGACTTCCCCCACTGGAGCGCCCTGGGCCTCTTTAAGCAGTTTTCCAAAAATGACACCACATCATCTTAACCGGGTGAATACCTGAATTCTGCCCTGAGCAGACATGTCTTAAAGACTGTATCCAAAGGGATACCACACAATTTGCCTAAAATCAGAGACAAAGCTGTTAAAACCAAGCAAATACAGAAAAAAAAAACCACAGCCGGGGAGACAACAGGACAGAGCTCCTATCTGTCCTGCAGCTCCCAGAATCTGAGGAGTGGCTGGGCTTTGTAGCAGTGTCTGGGCTGACTGGACGTTGGGACAGCTGGTACAACCAACGTGGAAGGTGATCAGTGGGAGTGGAGTCAGCTGCTGCTCTCCTCTCACTCACACCGAAAGGGAGGAAAAGCAGAGAAGTTTAAAACACACAAAACAGCCAGGGGCTGTAACAACGATCAGATTCATCAGCTGACTCTTAAAACCACTGAAGAGTTATAAGATGATTTGGACCAGTGGATCCAAACCAGATAAGCTGATGATTCTTCTAGCAAACACTAGAAAACGTCATCAGCGCCGTCTGACCGAGGCGATGGTCAGAGGAGCAGAGTTCCTGCCTCCGTCGTTCGGACCCGGACTGAAGAACGGGAAGAGCTTCTCTGTGAAGGAGCAGCGGCTGAAGGAGTGGAGAAGAGCTGCAGCATCAAAAGGACACCAGACCCTCCTGATGATCCACAAACACTCGAATCTTCTCGGGTTGGGAGTCCACAGAGAGCGGAACGGGATTCTGATCCAGAGCAACGTATTCTCCTCCGTTCTGGAGCCGGACGGCCCAGCAGCCGTTTTCCAGGTTCAGCTTCGTGTCGAGGTTTCTACTGACGGATTCTCCAACGACTCCGATGGTCCAGGCGGTCTTCCCTTTAACCGCGACGTCAAAGTGAAACTTCCCACAGGAGAATCCCTGTTTTCCCAGAACATAAAAACCAGGGTTTGGTCCTTTTGGAGCTCCTGGAGGTTTCCTCCATGCCTCGCTGCAGTGAACCTGTTTTCCATCATCCGACAGGACGAGGGCAGGATGAGCAGAATCCCGATCCAGAGTCACGTCAGCTGAAAACGTCAGGAGGTTTTTCATCTCGATGTCCTGCAGCTTCTTCAGGGTTCCCCTCACGTTCTCCGTCAGCTGATCCACAGCTCTAACCAGAGCCGTCCTCATCAGACCTTCAAACGCCACCGGACACACGCTCACCTGAGTCGGGTCTTTAGTAGGTGGAACAGCATTCAGGCCCGGGAGGTTCTGGAGGAAATGGACCGGGTCTTTGGAGCTGGAGAGATGCTCCACCTCAGCGCACCTCCTCACCAGCTCTGAGACCTCCTGGTCCAGCTCTGAAATAAAACCTTCAGCTTGTTTCTCTGCTGCTTTCTGCTTGTCCTTGATCGTCTCCATAAGTTCTGCCTGGGCTCGTTCCAGCACCTGGATCAGAGAGCTGAAGACCTGAACCCCGTCCAGCTCCTCTCGGGCTGCTGCCTCCTCGTTCAGCTCCATCAAGCGCTGCAGCTCCTGAATCTTCAGTCGTCTGATCCGGATCATCTGCTGAATCCTGGCTCCAGTTTTCCAGAGTTCTGCCTTCTTGTCTTCATGCTGGTCTCCCAGAGGAATCACACGGTGGAACCTGTGGCTGGAAGCCCTGCAGCTCAGGCAGATGCTCACCTGGTCGTCCTTGCAGTAGAGCTCCAGAGGCTCTTTGTGTTCAGGGCACATGTCCTCAGACGACTTTTCCACCAACGTTTCCCAGCAGGACAGAAACTGATGAAATCGGACGTTGGCAGCAAGACAGAAGATAAGAGACGTCAGGCTGAACGCTAACAGGTAGAACTTTAAGGAGACACGTCTGGGTCCAGCAGGAGGACCATGAGAAGGTGTTCCCGGTGTGACGGTGTGGTGTTTCCTCCCAGCTGACTGTCGGTACTGAGCAGCCAGCTCTGAGATGAACGTATTCACCCCCAGCTTCTGTTTCCTGTCCACTCGCTCCTTACACATGGGGCACCTCCGGTCCGAGTTTGAGTTCAGGTGTTCCACGATGCAGCTTCTGCAGAAGTTGTGTCCACACGCCAACGTGACGGGATCCGAGAAGACGTCCAGGCAGATGCAGCACCAGAGCTGCTCCTCGGTTAGGTGGCAGCTGGCGACGGACATGGTGATGATCTGCAGCTGAAAACAAAATCTTACGTTTTCGCCCTCAGGGAGGAATCCTGCAGGAATCCTGCAGGAAGACAAAGATTTAATTCTTGGTTGAAGTTTGTTTCAAACCCGACAGACGTGTGAATGTAGTCAGGACCTGAACACGGTGAACCGTACAAATATTCAGAACCTTTAAGGTCCGACCCGAGAATCTGCTTTGAATAAACCACTCCGAAAAACGTCAAACAGCACTCACCTGTGTGTGTGTGTGTGTGTGTGTGTGTGTGTGTGTGTGGTTATTGGATTAACTGTTACTGTCTCATGATCCACCTCCCTGATAGCAGGGACACACCCACTAATAATTAATGAAGCAGAAGGAGAACTTGTTCTTCTCATTAGCCCAAAACCTCCAGTCAGGTTGTTCCACATTTTCTGGTTCAGTTCAGAACCCAAACAAAACTATTATTTTACAGTAGAGCCACTCATGTTTCATACAGAATGATGAAGCTCATGAGACAGAGGGAGACATAACCAGGTGATGTCGCCTCATTCACTCAGAGAAGAACAGCTGTTTCATAACATCAGTGGGTGGGTCGGGTTAGGATCATCTGCCTCACCTAGTCAGGGACACAGGGGAGTTAACGGGGGGGGGGGGGGGGGGGGGGGGGGGGGGGGGGGGGGGGGGGGGGGGCATCGCTCTGAACGAGAGAAGTTCGTGCTAAACTTTATGATTTTGTTTCATGACCCAAAGTGACATTAAATTATGTTAAGTTAAACTTGAACCCCTTAATGCTGAGTGTCGCGAATTTGCATCAAACCTCTTCCGCTCCAAATGCACCCATAGTACCGTCCATAATTCTGCGTGTTCTGTAAAAAATACAGAACACATTCCTGCATTTTTGTCAAATGTGAATATCTTTTTCCATATTTTGAAATCAATTCAGGCGTTAAAGGCTAGCCTGGCAAGCCATCCTATATATGTGAATATATAGTCTGGCCACGAACCATTGACGGCTCTCAGTCGTGAGGCGGGATCTACTGTTGTCTTTCAAAATGTCAGCACGCAATTGGATAGCGCTAGGACCAATCAGAGTAACGAACAACGTGACGTAATCACAGCGATGGAAAAGTGGGACCCACTAATGGCGTCAATGATTTCTGTCGTTTTTGTATAAAAACATGTGAATATCAGGTGTACTGGGACATTCCACTACTTTGTTTGATAAAAATAAGAAGCCGCTAAGTATATCAGACAGACTTACGCACGTTGGAGTCTAAATAATCCAATGTTGATGACAAAGCCGTTTCAAACAAACGTGGTTCCTGCGCTGCCGCCATGTTGCTTGGGTTCGCGGCCGCAGCGCTGACGTCATCGGCTACTCCCGCTCTGTGATTGGCCCACAATATAGAGCGCTGTGATTTGCCCAACAAAACTATAGCGAGCTGTGATTGGACAGCCACAGCAGTGGATCGGGCTGCGAGGGTTCCAATGAAGCGTGCCTAGACCAAACTTTGCAAAGCAAGAATTTCACTTTTGGAATATTTTGACGACGTCCCATTGTTCCTCATGAAAAACAGTCCAAAGCTGTTTTTGGCTTCACGCATTCATTTTCTGATCTCAGCTGCTTCTCTTCTTCAGCTCTACAGAACTCTGATTAGCAGCTGGGTGGGGCATGGTTGCATCATCATGGCCCGCCTCTCCCCATCCAGGTATTCTTTAATCCAGATCCCTCCTCCCCTGGACTGTACACACTAACACCCAGTCTCTCCGTGTAGCTAGCAGGGAGTTTAATCTCTACAGTTGTGAAGAATTGATTTCTTTCTTATCTGTTCTGCATTTTAAATAAAGCCTAGAACACAAATAACCTTGATTTTGGGCTTCAAGAGGAACAGGATCCCTGTCCAGTCTTCCCGAAGAAGAGTTTAATCTGCAGAAATGGTTGGATTTTATCTTCAGGAGGTCTCATAAACAGAGCCAGAATGTGACCGTGATTTCACAGACTGCTTGTTAAACCAAAGCCAGCGTGATGGATTTCAGAAGGGTTACTTCTTCAAACAGACGCCATTCCAACATTAAAGCCACCTGAAGGAGAGTCAAGGCAGTGAGTAGGGCTGCAGCTATCGATTATATTAATAATCGATTAATCTGCCACAGTAATCAATCGATTAATCGAATAATCGGATAAGCCTTTTTTCTTTTGCTTTGAAAATATGGTAAAATATAACGAAGCAGTCGTAGTTGTGAAAAACAACTCAATAACCAGTTTATTTCTATAACAGCTGTACTGTTATCGCTACGTGTTGGATACACTGTGTTTGTTAACGCAGTTCAACAGCAAGCCAAACTCGGTTTTCATGAGCCAGGAAGCTGAGCGTCTTGCTCCTTTAATAATCCAGTTTGCAATCTTTACAATCGTGACTCAAAGCTTGATGAAAAGGACGAGTGAAACTAAGAACAAGAAATAAATCAGCATTAGCTCCTTATGTTAATGCAACAAATACAACTGAACTTCAAAAATATTACCCTTAGCTTTTGTTAATGATAAACAGTTGTTTTCTCAGTCTTTTCAAATGTTAATTAGATCGCTAGCATCATTGATATGTTAATGTACAGTTCTTTAAGCTAAATCAACTGCTGGGATAAGGCTAATTCCTGGTATCAACATACTTACAAACGGTTCCTAAATAGCATCTTTAAAACATACAAAGTTAATCTGAAACTTCCTATAAACTTACAGTCAATGCTTTCCAAGGTGTAGATAAGATTCATGGCACAAAAATGAGGTTACTCATAGAAGGCAGTAGCCTGGCAAGCCATCCTATATATGTGAATATATAGTCTGGCCACGAACCATTGACGGCTCTCAGTCGTGAGGCGGGATCTACTGTTGTCTTTCAAAATGTCAGCACGCAATTGGATAGCGCTAGGACCAATCAGAGTAACGAACAACGTGACGTAATCACAGCGATGGAAAAGTGGGACCCACTAATGGCGTCAATGATTTCTGTCGTTTTTGTATAAAAACATGTGAATATCAGGTGTACTGGGACATTCCACTACTTTGTTTGATAAAAATAAGAAGCCGCTAAGTATATCAGACAGACTTACGCACGTTGGAGTCTAAATAATCCAATGTTGATGACAAAGCCGTTTCAAACAAACGTGGCTCCGGCGCTGCGGCCATGTTGCTTGGGTTCGCGGCCGCAGCTCTGACGTCATCGGCTACTCCCGCTCTGTGATTGGCCCACAATATAGAGCGCTGTGATTGGCCCAACCAAAACTATAGCGAGTTGTGATTGGATAGACACAGCAGTGGTTTGGGCTGCGAGGTTTCCAATGAAGCGTGCCTAGACCAAACTCTGCAAAGCAAGAATTGGTCTAGTTCACTAGGCTAAGAAGGCAGGTCTTCTCTTAATAAAAAACGTTTCTTCTCTCATGACAAAGGGCTTCTGCTACCCATAATGCCTTGCGGCAAAAGACTACACCTTCAAAATAAGATACAAATGACTCACTGTATAAAAATTACTTTTTTTAACATTACCTCCTACATGAAATAGTAAAGATGAATTACAACATTTTTATCCCTAAATTATGAACATTTCTTTTAACATTAGCTTTGGGCAGAACACTCCCCGCCTGGCATTTCTAATGCTACTACTACTTTCTTAATCAGTCACTTCAGTTTCTAAAAGCATAACAACATCCGAGATGGGACGTAAATAAGTCTTTGAGACGCCTTGAGATGATGTCCTCACTTCGACTTTTCTAACTTTACCATCGCTGCTCGGAAAGGTGGTTGTTATGATGGCCATTGTCCATTCGTTTCTGGGTGCTTGATTTTGTTTCAGCAACACAATGTCACCTGGCTGGAGATTGCGATGTGTTCTATGCCACTTGCGCCTTGATTGGAGGGTGTTGAGATATTCGTTTCTCCAGCGACTCCAAAACTCGTTGGCGAGGGTCTGAACTTGTTTCCATTGGTTTTTTAGCAAGTCTGTTCCACAAAAGTCTCCAGGTGGTGGGGAAACATATTGCTTTTGGGTCAAGATCATTGCAGGAGATAGAGTGAATGGTGAGGAAGGGTCTGTCGAGATAGGAACTAAGGGCCTTGCATTGACTATCGACGATACCTCAGCCATTAAAGTACAAAGTACTTCATGTGTCAGACGGGTGTGCTTGTTTTGCAAGTGCATAGAATCCAGTATTCTGCGAGTTACCCCAATCATCCTCTCCCAAACCCCCCCCCCCCCATGTGGGAGGCATGTGGGGGATTGAACTCCCATGTGCAACCGTTGTTGTGAAGATAGTTGACAATGTTGGGAGGGTTCTTGTTTGGTAGTGCCATGCCAAGCTCCACACTTGCTGCAATGAAGTTGGTGCCCCTGTCTGATCGCATTTGTGTTGCTGGGCCCCGAATTGCAAAGAATCTACGTATCGCATTTATGCAGCTGCAAGTGTCCATAGATTCAATGACTTCGATGTGAACACCTCTTGTGGTCATACATGTAAAAAGTATTGCTCACTGCTTACTTTGTGCTGCACCACCTTGTGTGCGACGAGTGACCACTGACCATGGACCGAACACATCCAACCCAACATACGAGAATAGAGGACATGTTTCAAGTCTCTCAGGTGGGAGATCTGCCATTTTCTGTGTCTCTAGCTTTCCTCTGAGCTTCTTGCATAATACACAATGATGGATAATGGAAGAGACTAGTCTTTTGCAACCTACGATCCACAGTCCAGCTTGCCTGATTGCACTTTCTGTGAACTGCCATCCTTGATGCATAACTTTAGCATGATAGTGTAGGACCAGCAACTTTGACACGTGATGTTTGCTTGGGAGAAGGATTGGATTCTTGCATGTTGCGTCCATTGAAGCATGTTTGAGGCGACCTCCTACTTTGATAAGGCCGTCATCCATGTAAGGGTCGAGAGCTATTATGGGGCTTGAACTGTGGATGGTCTGATTGGCTTGCAGAGCGACATACTCATCAAGAAAGGCATCTCTTTGAACAGACTGGAAAATGAGGGTACTGGCAACATCCCGCTCCTCTGGAGTATGCGTCTTTCTGCATTGGTGCCAGCCCTTGCATGACTGACTCGATGAGTTGCTTGATGAGTGAGAACGAGTTTGGTGTATTAAAAAAGCAATGGCACGTACCAGCGAGTTCCAGTCTGAGAAACGTTGGAAGCGTTCTGGTGTGAGTCAGCTGTTAACTCTGCTGCATGTTCAGCTGAGAACGATGGATTTGCCAGAGCCAATCTGTCAATTCAAGCCGATTTCTGAAACATAGAGACACTCTGGGTAAATCTGCGGTCTCCGGGTCTGCAGCTGTGTACTATTGTGGAATTCACATGGGGGAGACGGGGTTTCATTGAATCCAAATGAATCCAATTCAAGCATCTTATTTCCGGGTAGATGGAATGGATATTTCATTTCATTTATAAAACACCTTCCACAACCTTAGCCGAAGCCCAAGGTGCTGAACACAACCAATAGGTAACAATAATAAAAACAGTAAAAATGCAAAAACCAATAAAAACAGCATAAGAACAAGAAAAACAATAAAAATATAGGCAGTGTTGCAATCCCCAATGCTGGAAAGGCCTGAACATAATAATGGGTGTACAGGCAGAAAACCAGGAGACGGTAACATTTGATCATATCTTGTGCCGATCGTTGCTGTGGACGTTATCTCATTGATACTTGCTTTAGTTTTCAAACCTTTTTCACTTGTTAATAAAAAGTCATGTACTTATAATTTAATAACCTGCTGAAATGCACTGTAGCACACACACGCACGCACGCACACACACACACATTCTCATCTTTCTATCTTAGTGAGGACCATCCATTGACTTCCATTCATTTTTGTGACTGTATTATGCCTAACCCATACCCTAACCCTAACCATAACCACTGCTGATCAATTCCTAACCCTAACCTTAATTAAAACTTAATTCACACCAGACCTCTAAAACTAACCAGTAGAGCTCTGGAAGATTGCATCAAAGTGAGGACCGGGCAAATGTCCTCACTTTGATGTATAGACAAGTACACACACACACACACACACACGTTATGCCTCTGAAGCCGTGTCCAGGTGTGTGGGTGGGCGTGTCCAGCAGCAGCTTGTGTTCTTCAGCCTCACATGAAGCGAAGGCTGTCACTAACCTAGGTGTAAAATTCGATGATGCTCTCAGGTTTTGAGGAGCTAACTACCGTGGTTGTGCGATCCTGTTTTTCCAGCTTCAACAGTTGGCCAGAATGAAGCCCCTGTTGTCAAGGACTCGTTTGGAAACTGTTTTGCATGCTGTACTCCTCACGACCTGATTATTGTAATGTCGTGTATGTTGGTCTGAGCTCAGGCTAGTAGCACGGCTCCAACTTGTTCAGAACTCTGCTGCGAGGTTCTTGACAGGTACACGGAAGAGGAAGCATTACTCCTGTGTTGGCTTCACTTCACTGACTCCCAGTTGAGTACTGGGCTAAATGTAAGGTCTTGCTTTATGTCTACAGGGCCTTACAGGACAGTGCATCCTGTATCTCATGTACCGGATTCTCATTGTTGTCTGTGTCTCTTACAGTATGCTGCATAGTGTTGGTACGAAGTTTGTTTCCATCATTTATTTGTGGTTTTTTTTTAGTGATTTAAGGTTACAAAACTAGATTACTGCCTATGAGTATATACATGTATCCTTGTTTTTATTTCTCTTCTAATTATACCCTTTTGAGTGATGGTGCTGCTGTGACAAGTGAATTTCCCCACTGTGTGTTATTATTATTATTGTTATTATTATTATTATCATTGTTGTTATTATCATCATCATCGTTGTTATTATTATTATCATTGTTATTATTATTATTATTGTTGATGTTACAAACGTCCCAAAAAATGTGATTGAGACGTCCACGGGACAAAACCATTTGTTATTCGAGGTCTTTCTGACTGCATGCTAGATCACGTGCATGAACCCCCCCTAACTCACACACCAGGCCTCCCTACATGAAATGTTCCTCATCATAATCATTTTAGTTACTTCCTACCCTCATTCTGTCCCTGGGTCAGGTCTGTCCTCCTCTTCCTCTGAATTACCCTGAGAAACTCTCCTTCCTCGTCCCGCTGCACCTGCTGCAACATTCAAACTCGTGGTGATGCATATTAGTGAGTTTGGCACCCTTTGCTGCATCCACCCACCTTTAGGCTTTTTCTGCAGTTTTTCTGGGCCACTTTAGCACTTCATCAGTTTATCTGTCTCCAGCTTTCTCTCAGCTCAAATGGCAGAATGTGATAACACTGGTCAAAGGAGAAGGTCCCAGGCAGGCTGAGGGATTTCATTGGATTAGCCTAATGTACTTTAAGAAAATCAACCAATGGGCTGTTGCGGTCAATAACAATGATTCACAATAAACTTGTTAACAGTCCCAAGGTAGGCCCACCGGGCGTAGCTTGGTACGCCCGTTGGCCTGTCCATGCCTGCCGTTACACCCAGGCATGGTCTGGAATAATAACCCAGGCCAGGAATTCGATACCATCCCGGTGCAGACTAAGCATGCTGCCGTTTCTCCATACAAGGGTGTGGTGTTAGTGGCTTTGATGCTGGTACAGAAGAGGAAATGTGTGGCAGAGCAGTCGGGAGGGAGTAGGGCAGTGTGAGACTGTGAGCTTCAGCGGGGTGGATGCACTAGTGAGCTAAATGATGGATTTAAAAATCAAGCATGACCTTACCTGATAACCTGACCTGACTGTCAGCAATCACTGAGTGGGCCAGATTGGTGGCCAGGCCACCAGGAAACGTCCCAGTGGTCCCGATGGCCAGTCCGCCACTGGTTACACCCCTGGTATCAACTTGTAATGGAGTAAGAGTTTACCTGCCAGGGCAGCGAGCTTGGGATCATCATCATGAAGTTTGGGAGAAATCTGAAATGTACTGTTAAAATGATGAATTTAATAAAAAGCATTAGAGATGAACGCAAGAGTTTGTGTTTCTATATCCTCGTTATAACCTTGGCTAACTTAACCCCCCCACCCCTGTAAGGACTACAGGTCCTAACAAGGCTGGTGATTACAGTGAAAAAGGTCTTAGACAGCTAGCAAACACCAGTTATACCCTTCAGGAACAGAAACACGTGGGTCTCCTAATGGAGGATCTGAAGGAGCATCATGAATGATGAACATTAAAACATGAGGTCTGAGTAGGTTTAGCGGTTCGGCTGAAGCTCGTTACGTTTCACGTGTCTCTCTCCATCACCACAAACATTCAATAAGCTTTGCTGCAAGGCTGTTAAAATAAATTGTCACCTTCACTGTAAATACAGTGTGGATGTGTGACGGGCGTGTGTGTGTGTGTGTGTGTGTGTGTGTGTGTGTGTGTGCGTGTGTGAATGAAAATAATTGGCTCCTGAGGGGATTTAGAACTTCGTCGTATTTCTGCAGAAACTCGTAAGTTTGCAGAAATCCTTGAACTGAAGCTGATTTGGACCAATCACACGCCTGCTGGAAGTTTCCACCAATCAGCACATTTTCCACTAACAAGCCTCGTTCCAGAGAGGGGCAGAACACACCGAGGCATTCCGACTCTCCTGCTAATTAATAGATAATTGACGGGTGTGTCACAGGATAATGTTTTCTGCTCCATCAGACTGCTGCTTACTTGGTTTGATTATTAAACATCAGTTAGCCCCGCCTCTCTTGTTATGTGGGTCATGTGATCAGTGCACTGAGAAACCATTAGTGGCGTTGAACAAGAACAGGCTGTTAATCACATTCCTTTTCTCAGCTGATCTGATCTTCAGGATGATCCTGTCAGCTTTAACTAGAGAACAGATCGTTCTGGAGAACACACACACACACACACACACACACACACACACACACACACACACACACACACACACACACACACACACACACACACACACACACACACACACACACACACACACACACACACACACACACACACACACACACACACACACACACACACACACACACACACACACACACACACACACACACACACACACACACACACACACGCACACACACACACGACACTTCCCTGCAAACTAAGGCCTTTGGTCAGTACATATTTAAACAAAGGTTTTGGCAAACAAACAAGATTTTATTTCCCATCCATCCATCCATCCATCCACCCACCCATCCATCCATCCATCCATCCATCCATCCATCCATCCATCCATCCATCCATCCATGCTGCAGGTATGGAAAGCTGTTCTACTCTATAATCATTAATCCATCCATCATCTAAACCGTTCCTTCCTCAGTAGGGTCTCGGGGAGCTGGTGTCTATCTCCACTTGTCGCCAGGTGAGAGGCGGGACACCTGGACAGGTCTCCAGTCCATCACAGAGACACACAACCAGTCACACCCAGGGAGTCTCCAGTTAACCCAGCAAGCATGTTTTTGGTCTTTGGGGGAAACCTGAAAAAACACGCTAACTCCATAACACCACAGCTTGGATTCGAACCTGCAACCTTCTTGCTGTGGTAATATAATCAGATGCCCTCAGTTTTTATTTAGTTTCAGTAAAACTTTCTAACCGAAGAGAGCGAAACCAGCTGGCCGTACTAAATACCAGCTGACAGATCCAGTCCAGCTCTGCGTGACCTGTGACCTTTGGAGGCATCCGTGTTGTTCGTTATTACAGACGTCACTGGTCTCTGGTCTGAGAGAAAAATGATGAGTTTTAAACTCTGTCACAAGAAGCTGGTGAAGGTTCTCAGTCATCACATACAGAACTCAGTGGATTTTGCCAGTAAAGTTCAAGATCTCAAACTGGCTCCAGGTGAAACCATTGTCTCGTTTGACGTCACTTCACTCTTCACTTGTATACCCACAGCTGAAGCAGTAGAAGCGGTCAGGAATAGGCTGGAACAAGATGATTCCTTAACCGATAGGACAAAACTGACTCCAGACCAGATCTGCACCCTCCTAGACCTTTGCCTTTCCACCACCTATTTCAAACACAATGACAAGTTTTACCGGCAGAAACATGGATGTGCCATGGGCTCCCCAGTATCACCTATTGTCGCCAACATCTACATGGAGGAAGTGGAAACCAGAGCCTTGACAATGGAACAACACCAAGCCTCAGGTATGTGGACGACACATGGGTCAAAATTCTCACGCAGGAAGTAGAAGGCTTCACCAGGCACATTAACGCTGTGGACAAGAACATCAAGTTCACCAGGGAGGACGCACACAACAACACCTGCCCTTCTTGGACTGTGCTGTGCAAATTGAAGAGGATGGAAGTCTCAGCATTGAAGTCTACAGGAAACCGACCCACACAGACCAGTATTTGCATTTCGACTCACATCACCCACTGGAGCACAAAATGTCAGTTATCAGGACTCTACACCATCGGGCAGAGAATATCCCCACAAAGACTGAGGGAAAGCAAAAGGAAGAGAAACACGTTAGGAAAGCGCTCCAAAACTGCAGATACCCCAACTGGGCCTTTGTGAAATCAACAAAGAAGTCTAGAAAGGAATCCACAGCAGCAAACAGCAAAGAGAAGGACAACAGGCGCAGAGGTACCATCATCCCATATGTGGCAGGAGTCTCTGAGAAACTGAGAAGAATCTTCTCCAAACATAACATCCCTGTAAACTTTAAACCCAACAACACCCTCAAACAGAGGCTGGTCCATCCTAAAGACAAGACACCCAAACAGAAGCAGAGCGGCGTCGTATATGCAGTCCAATGCAGTGAGGACTGTCCAGAGCTTTACATAGGGGAAACTAAACAACAACTACACAAGCGCATGGCACAGCACAGGAGAGCCACCTCTTCAGGCCAAGACTCTGCAGTCCACCTACACCTGAAGGACAAGGGCCACACCTTTGAAGATGACAAAGTCCACATTCTGGACAGAGAAGATAGATGGTTTGAGAGAGGAGTGAAGGAAGCCATCTATGTCAAAATGGAGAAACCATCATTAAATAGAGGAGGAGGACTCAGGTTTCACCTTTCCAGCACCTACAATGCAGCTTTGAAACAAGTTCCAAAACAGTTTCAGTCCAGTTCACACCCTCCTGCATCTAATCAAAACTACGACTCACAAACAATAGAGGCCAACGATGCTAATGACCCATCAAGAGGTATGGAGGAGGGGCATTCACAGGCAGATGCTGCTTGTTGAGCAACAATAGACAGCTACAGTTTATAAGATCCACCCTCCCATATTCCAGTCAGAATTGACAAAGCTCCTCGGATGAGAAGCGAAACGTCTTCAAGAAACCAAAGAAGTCCAGTTGCCTTCATTTGAACCCCTTGGATCTGTCACAAGAAAACACCCTCTAACTAATCAGGAACCGACCTGCTGGGGCCCTGCCCCCTTCCCCAAACCGGGCGAGTCAACCAGCCACTTTTACTAAAGACAACAAAAGAGGAGTGCTCTGAGTCACGTATCCCAGACAGGTTCAAACCTGCTCCTCAGGCTTCGTCAACAACCAGGGCCTGAAGCCATGACTGTAGAGCGACGGCCAAATTCTTCTCCAACCGGATCACAGCAGACAGAAAATCCAGCATGACGGAACCCGGATCCAACTTTAACCCGGGTTAGGTTACCCCCTCCTCAATAAGGAGCCCCCGTGGTCTCCACAGAGACGTTAGAAGTTCTGATCCAAACTTAATACAAGAGTAACGACTTCCTGCTGATCCACACATAGACAACACCACCAAACTGGGTTTAGAATCCTCTGAGAACCACCTCTGATCTGGTGAAACTAAACTCTGAATCTGTGTGTCTGAGGATTCAGATTAATTCACTAATGACCACACGACAAGTTGGTGGAATGTGTTTCTGGTACAGCATGACATGCTCACCCCTGTCTCTACACAACATAACCAGAGGGAAGGGAAAAGCCACAGAAGAACCCAGAGGAACCCCTCAGAGACGTGGTTTTAGCTTTTCAACACACTCAGGTAGGAGGAGAGGAAACAAAATTCATTCAATATTTCATCAGCTTCTCCGTCGAGGCGAGAGACTCATTTATTCTCATCAGGAGTGAAACAGGATGTGTGAATTAACTCCATCAGTGTAATGATGTGGAGCTTTTCTAGAAAGTTTATAATGAAAAGCTCCGTGTGTGTGTGTGTGTGTGTGTGTGTGTGTGTGTGTGTGTGTGTGTGTGTGTGTGTCAGTCTCACAGCCTGGTGGATGAAGCTGTTGGTGAGTCTGGTAGTACAGGCTCCTGAACCTCCTTCCAGAGGGCAGGGGGCAGAACAGGTTGTGTGGGGGTGGTAGGCAGTGGCAGGGCTGTACTGGCCATCGGGCTAGGCGGGCATTAGCCCGGTGGGCCGACAGTAATCTAGTACCAACGGTCTGATTCCAAAGCAGAAGATAAAGCTCTCTGCGCGTCATCCACCCAGGTTGGTGCTCTACAGCTGGAGGACATCCAGATGAAGAGAAGAAGAGCTGGAGCAGCTACACTGTAATAAATCTTAAGCCAGTTAAACTTAAAAATGAAAGTTCACCGGCTGCCTTAAAAACATGAGTCAAGTCAACTTAACCAACTACTTTCTTTCAACTCTAAATGTCAAGTTGTACAAATAACATAAATAATAACAATGCATTGTTTGAAATTAATATTGTGAGTTGAAACAACAAACTATGTCAGATTAGCAATTCGAAAAACACATTTTCTCTTGTTTAATATTCACACAATTCTACCTTATCTTAACTTACATATTTAAGTTAGAAGAATATGTACAGCCACATGGCAGGAAGAGGAGCAGGAAGCTAACAGCGACATCAAAAGATGCCAGCTAGCTAACTTGTGCCTCTCATACACTGCGTTACTGTAGGTAGCCAGTGAGAGTTGAACTCAAGGAGCTGACAACAGTAGTAGTAGTAGTACAAGCCACCACTTTAAGAAGAACAGTTGAACGGCACAGGGGTCCCATTCTTTCAACCGTCCTCCTCACTTACGGTGCCAACATGACAATAACAAATAACTCCACCTTTGCAACACTGAACAAAGAATAACTAAGAACAACACGACACACAACACTACATAACCCTCTACCCACAATAAACATACATAAACGCCCCAAAATAGAACAAAATTACTAAGAACATGACTACCCACAATGCACCTCACCCACTGCAGCTTTTGCAGTGGGCGGGGTCATTTTTTAAATCTATAAATTGCAGTTTTAAGTTGACTGAATGAATGACAAAATAACAATTTGTTGAAATAACACACACATTTTAGTTTTTGTCATCAAAACTGACAAAATTGAGTTTAACAATGAAAACTTAAAAGAGAGACTTGAGTGAAATAGTAAAAATAAATTGAAACAACTTTTTGAGGTTGTCATTTATTACAGTGTAATAACGATATTTATACTCATGTGAGCGCTCCAGCTCTTCTTCTCTTTAATCTATTAGCTTATTTTTCATTTATTGTGGTCCAGCCCAGTCTATGGTTGTTCTTTTACGTTGTCGGTGCCTGTCAGATATCTTTGATAATGGGCTGTAAACAAACATTTTTAACGTTATAGCTTAAAACGTTCTTTTCTTTACATCGTGAATGTAGAATCTCCATATGTACCGTCCATCAGCCAACTCCATCACCTCTGAGCCACGGTGCAGCTCTCCATCAGTCTGCCGCTAATCTAGAAATGTCATCCTTTACATTTCTTCAGTATTTACATTTCTCATTTCACTAATGATAATGTTACAATTTCTGCCAGTAAAAATGAATCATAACTCATTTATTTTATGTTATTTTCAACATTTACAAAAACAAAGCATGCTGGGAAATCTGTTCTTCCAATCAGTTTAGTTCTCATCACACGCGTCATCACCGGCAAACTATCCTCTAGTTAAGCTAACGTTTTAGTTGGCAAAAGCTAATGAGCCTTTAGCTCAGTGCAAATGTTCAGAGTACAAACAAGAAAAGGCAGAGGTGACCATACGCAATTTAGAACGTCCTTGGATTATTTTAAAAAATATTCGTCTCACTTAAATCCAGTTACTGCAGCGGTTCTGGTTCGGCTCGTCCATCCGTGCATCAGATGCATCAACAATAATAAAATTCCCCTTTGAGAACCGGATTTCTCCTCCTCCATCAATAACACACACAGAGTTAAATCCTATAAATGAGTAATCAGCTGATCAGGCTGCTGTGTGTGTGTGTGTGTGTGTAGCTCTCCCAGCAGCCACTGGGGGGTGCTGCACATCTGAACATTAAAAATGTTTCCTTCACGTTGGTCTGACTCAGGAAAAGGAAATAAGGAAGCAGCTGATCACATTTATCTCAGCAGAACTTTAATAACTTTGATGTTTTTATTGTTGTCACTTTGCTCTTTTGGAGCTTCGTTTCCTTGAATCTTCCAGTTTGACTCGGACCGCCTCCTCCCTTTCCTCTTTTCCTTTTAGGGTTCCAGGTTTCCTTTTGTCACATCCTGATGATTCTTCTCCTCATTTTGCTTTGATCTTTTATTCTTTTAGACTTCCTGCTTATTTGTTTTTCTTTAGTCTTTTTCATGTTTTCACCTCCCCTTCCGCTCTTCCTCCCTCTTAATCTCACCTACACCCTCCGTATACGTCCTATAACTGCACCTGATCTGATTTCTATATCCGACTCTGAGTAGGTGAAGAAGCTCCAGCCACGATTCTGCACCGATTCTGGTGAAGAGGGCCGATATCGGTTCTTGTTCAGTTCCAAACTGCCGACACTGATTTCTCCAAAAGAAGAAGAATTAATAACAATCCTGGAATTCCAGGTGGAGGATCAGTGATGAGTTCACAAACCTCCTGAAAAATCTGGTTTTTGAGTTTGAGATCAGCTGATCAGCCGTTCTCTCTAAAACATAATCCAACAAAATTTAATCTTCCTTTTCTTCTGCTCTTTGTTTCCTTCTTTAGATCATTACATCCTCCTTCCCTCTCTTCCTTATCTTCTCTGGCTCAATATTTTTGCTTCATCATCTGTCATCTTCATCTCCTCTTCCTCCTCTTTTTGCTGAGACTAAAAATCGAACCTTCAGCAGATAGATGAGTCTGAACAGATGGGTGGCCTACTTTCAGTCTTTCTCCTCCTCTTATCGATCCCTCCATCCTTCTATCAATAATCTATCATGCATCCATCAGTCTCAGTAAAACAGAGCGAGGAGGAGGAGGAGGAGAGTCGACCTCTGCTGTAGGTTTTCTCTTCTGCTAGAGATGAAGAACACGTTAGTCTGAGTTTTGCTTTTATTTGATGTTGAAGCTTCAACAACTTTCTAATCTGATGAAATAAACCGTTTGCTGCATGGTGGTGACGAGCTACATCGTAGCCACAGCTGCCCTGGGGCGCACTGATGGAGGCGAGGCTGCCGAGCACAGGCGCCACCGGTCCCTCTGACCACCACCAGCAGGCAAGGTGGGTTAAGTGTCTTGCCCAAGGACACAACAGCAGCATTCTCTGCCGGGAGCCGGGATCAAACCTACAACCTTCCGATGACTGGACAACCCGCTCTACCTGCTGAGCTAACAGTAAATGGCCTGTATTTGTATAGCGCCTTCAAGGGTTCTACAACCCCCCAAGGCACTTCACAACACAATCAGTCATTCATCCATTCACACAATGGTGGGGATGAGCTACATTGTAGCTACAGCTGCCCTGGGGCGCACTGACACTGGCGCCACCGGTCCCTCCGACCACCACCAGCAGACAAGGCGGGTTAAGTGTCTTGCCCAAGGACACAACGACAGCCACAGACTGAGCAGGTCGTGAACCTGCGACCTTCCGATTGCAACTCCTCTGCCACCATCGCCCAAGTACGGTACATCAGTAACAGTTACACGTCTCCAGGATGCTTACTGAAGCCATGGATAGTTACGCTCTCTGCATAGGTTGGATTAATCCACTCAACTGAAGGCAGAAGAGCTACAGACACCATCAACTGACCCAGCTCTGTCCGTCATTCCCACCTGACGACCTCGTGGTCTCTGCACCAATCAGACTCTCTCTGTTATATCAACATGGATGAAAGCCCATCACCCTCAACTAGGCGTCACTAAAACCAAACTCCTCGTCTTTCCGACCCCACAGCTGAATATTTGTATCCAAACCTAAACGCTACCTCTTGCTCCAAAGGTAGCTAGAAGTCTGAGTGTCATGATTGATGGCCAGCTGAACTTTAAAGTTGCCTCCGTAACACATTTGTGCATCTTTGCATTGTTTAACATCATCTGTACTTAACCCAACACACCACCCAGCTCCTGGAGCAGACATCAGTCATCTCCCACCCTCCTAACTCTCCCAGCCTGAAGTGTGAAACCTCTACAGGTGTTCCAGAGCAAGGCAGCACATCTGGTCTTCATCTGGTGCTGCCTATAGGAGCTGCCGTAGTGGCCGGCGGCCATCTTGGATGGGTCTCCATTCGCCCCCAGTGCATTCATTTCTACTGAGGAAGGTGCTTACCCAGCTAAAAACACATTTTATTATGCTTTTTCACAAAACAAGACATGTGGTATGGCATGATAACTAAATATCTATAAATATAATTAAATAAAATAAATTAAAACATTTTAAATATAAAATCTCAACAGGTAGGCTAGAAAAGTCCCACGTGATCTGTTTTCAATAGTACGCCAGTTGTTGCAACCGTAGGCGGAACAAAAAACAGGAGTAGTTGTTCACCCTGCGTTGACACACACACACACACACACACACACACACACACACACACACACACACACACACACACACACACACACACACACACACACAGGCAGTTTGGTTCTCGTCTTTGAAAGAGTTTTTTAAAAGGTTCAATAACCTCTGAACACATTTAAAACTGCTCCAGATCCCCTCTGAGGGATTTCCACCATCAGAGCCTCCAAACGCAGTGGATTAAAGGAAAGAGCTCCGTGGAATCAAAGTGTAACAGATCCGGAGTCAGCTCCCGGAGGAGGACCATCTGGAACGTTCTGATGGACGGATCATGTGATGTTTAAGCACCGTGTGTGAGTCCACACGCAGCTCCGGGTTCCTAAAACATCTGGAAGATGTTCAAAGTTTAAAATGTTCTTTTAGTTCAGGAGGAAAAACCATCAGATTATAGAGGTCAGTGTTTTGTAGGATTATCAGCTATTTAAACTTATTATTAAACAGAATCATCACAAACTTTACCAGATTAAAAAGCTCAGACTAACAACCTGAGTCCAGATTTTATAATAATGAAAGATTATGATTTGAATAGAAAACGTTTCCTTCAAATTGAATCTACCAGGAGAACTTCCTGTGTGAGCCATCCAGGACGGACACTCATACCACTAGGCCACTGAGCTGCTTCTGTTATTAATATGAATAAAACGAAGACTTAAACAGACAGTTAAAACAAGCGTTAGCTAGAAGCCGCTAGCAGCTTAAACCAGAAAAGTCCTGAACTCCACTGATTTCTGTTAGTCATCAAAAAATAAAAGACATCCAAAATAATCTAATGAACATGAAGGGTTGAGCAGAACTTTCTGTGTTTTATTTATATTATATGCATTGACTTTATTAGTTTGTGAGTTTTTATTGTGACAAATGACAGTGTCAGCCTGCTTCACTGTCCCTGCAAGATTTAAGATTAAATTCAATATAAACCTCACACACACACACACACACACGTGTGTGTGTGTCTTCAGCAGTGTAATAGATCTTCTGCCGTGATGAGTGCCTGCAGGTCAGCTCCCTCCAAACCTCCCATTCATCTTCTCTCCTGCTCGGCAGGAGGTGCATTGTTGACTCCAGCCTGCAGAAACCGCGGGAGCAGCTTCTTTTTGATCGGGCTCAGAGTCTCAGACTGGATGAGTTTTTGATTTTAATATTTTATCAGCATCCGAGGCCGACTCTGTCCTGCTGAGGGCCGTGATGAACACGCTGAGGCAGCCACGCGGTGATGCAACAGGGTTGTGTTTGATTGTTAATGAGCCAAACTCTGCTGACGCTGCAGCAGCCTGACCAATAAAAGCAGTCTGTCGCCCCCCCACCGAGTGACTGCTTAAGACTAAAGTACTGCAGGTCACTGCCTCGGTGAGTCATCAAAGTGGGAAATTATGGAAATGATTTTTGTTAAGTTCAGCAACTTTACGGAGAACATTTGGGAAGAAAAGGAGGTGAAACAGAAACCAGAGAGAATAACTGAAGGAGCAAAAACCGACATCATCTCTGGAAACTCCGTAGATCAGGTCCTCCTGGGATCTCCAAGCATTCCCAAACCAGAGAGAATCTAAATCTCCTTCAAACGGATGTCTCTAGAACCTCCTCAGCTCCCGACTCGGAGGTGTGGTTCGGTTCGGAGTTGGCTCTGGAAATGTTGACCTCAGCAGCTCAGCACAGCTGTGTGTCTGCGTGTGTCACAAGCAGGTGTTTTACCATTTTCTGCAACCATCAGAATCTGAGACTCTAGGAGGGAGCCTGAAGAAAGGGTCGACCCTTTGAACGAATACTGCACCTTTAAATGAAAGAAAATAAACTTAATAATAAAATAAAAATCCAACCAACATCACCGAGGAGGACCGGGAACTGAAACCCTAAACAAAGCCTGTTTTAGGACACTTTAAACCTAATCTCCTGTTTTCTCGTCACGTTTTTAAGATTCATTTATTGCCTTACTTCTTCCAGGAAAGACTAAAGTTCAGAAACTCGTGGCTGTTCTTCAACCAAAGAGTGATAAAAGTTTTTAATAAAGAGTTTTTGCTCCCTAAAAGCCACCGAGAAGACCTGGACTCTGGGAGGAACGTCTGCTTCTTGACCCCTGAAGTTCACCTCCTCAGAGGTCAACCTCAGCCCTCCTGTAATCTTTCTCTGGTTCAGCTTAATTATTACTCATTTATCTTTTCCACATGAAGTCAAGGATAATGTGGAGTTTAGTACACAACACACTGGGAGTTCCTCCGCCCGTTTGTCCTTGTTAGAGCTAAATCATCTGAGGAAGAATCCCTTTCATTATGATTCATACCTCGGTGCGTGGCGATGAAGTTTCCTTTATTTCTGTCTGATTTATCGAGTGTTATGTATCTTTAGGCCGTAGTCTTGTTGTGAAACGTCCAAATGTGACAGAGGAAGTGTCAGACTGTGACCCTGAAGCCAAACTAACAAATAAAACCTAACGGGGTCTGACCAACAATCCCATTCACAAACCAGCCGAGTGTTTTTGAGATCGGGTAGGAGATGTGCATCCGCGCTCCGCTGTGTCTCATATCGCTCGCTAAGCCATCCATCAAATTACCGTGGGAACGCAGCATCCATCACCCCCTCCATCATCGACAGGAGATATACAAGAAGGAGAACATGGAGAGGGATCTGTCACAGAGGAGATAACGAGAGAGGAGGAAGGAACGGAACGGGAAAATGAAGAGGAAAATGGGAAAGTGAAAAGGAAACGAGGATTTACACGTCTCCCTCCACTTCTGTCACAATAAACAATCAGATTTACCTCACTGATGGACCCGGGTCCAAAAGACTAAAAGGAACGAAACAGTGATCCAACTCATTTTTCACAAGCTGACAACTTCCTGTTATCTTAACAAACGTCTGATTTACATTTTACTTTTAATAAAACCAGAAACCAGCGAGGCGAACAGAGATAGTTTTAGTCCTGATAAAGCCTAAAAGCTCAGAGTACAAGTGGAAAGTGATGCTCACACCAGGAAAGAGTCACTAAAATATTACAACCTTTGCTTGGATCAGCAGCGTTTTGCCTTTTTAGTCCACCGGCACCCGATAGAAACTCACTAACGTGGCCACTAGGGGGCAGTAGTGCACCAATATGACGGCTAATCAGGCAGGGATGCTAATTCTAGCACAACACCGGTCACATAAAAAGATGAGTAAATAATAATAAAGATATGATCTGGTGCTTCTGCTATCATCGGGTTTTCCACCATGACACCTTTAGGACGGTTTGATCTGAGATCAATACGATTCATTACAGGTCAAACCGATTGACCAGATTCAGCTCTTAGTCAGGATAAAGGGTCATTTCTTAGGAGTTTGGTTCAACATTAAGGTTTGATGCAAAAAGTTGCTGAAAAATGAAAACAGATTCATTCATTTCCTTCTAATGCCCGAGGTACGTGAGTACAAATCTACGTATGCAGCATCTCTCAAGACAAAGAAGCATCCAGAAGCACTTCAGACACAGGAAAGAAACAAAAACACAAGAAACATCAAAACTAAGCAGATTTTAAAACAAACGTAGTTTCCTTTCCGCTCCAGTGATCACAGCTCCAGAGGAAGAGAGGACCCGATTCTAGGAGCCACAGAAGCAAACGCTTAGTCTCAACTCCCTTCCCCGAGGGCCGGTATCCAGCATGTTTTAGTTGTTTCCCTCATCCAACACGCTTGATTCACCTGTTCAGGACCTCACCAGGCTCCGTAGAAGCCTGCTAATCACCTGCAGATTAAAATCAGGTGTGTTGAAGCAGGTAAAAACATGCTGGATGCGGCCCTCAGGGAAGGGAGTTGGGGATACTGTTGTAGAGGTTTCTCTGCTCCAACACACCTGGTTTTCATCAGCAGGTGATGTGCAGGCTTCTGAGGAGCTTCATGAGCTGCTGAACAGGTGATTTAACAGGTGTGTTGGAGCAGAGAAACAACTAGAACATGCTGGACAGGAGCCCTGGACACCACTGATCTAGGAGGTTGATGCTCTGCTCTGTTGGAGCTGAGCTGGGAGGCAAAGCTCTGGATCTCCTGGTCCATCTAAACCCTCCCTTATGGTCATGAGCTCTGGAGAAGGACCACTGATCCACTGCTCAGATGGTGGCCCTGGACAACCAGGATTGGACACAACTGCTCCTGATGAAGCTCCGACCCTTCCATCTCTCCGGAACAGAACATCAGAAGTCCATCTGAAGCAGAAACCTGGAGGGTTTCTCTAATCAAGAACCAAGGAGACAGATTCAAATATTTAAAATGATAGAAACAGAAGATCAAAGGTTTTATTAACCAAAGGAAATCTGATTATCCTCACAACGATTCCATGTTTTTGCTAAAAGCCCAGAGTGAAGCCGTTCCCACGGAGGTCCTTTTATAATTCCTGTTGAAAACCTTCAGGTTTTGTCCTCTAAAGCTTTTTAGATGAGTGGGTTTGGTAAAAGCTTCCTTTCCTTTTTCCACCACTACCCCCCCCATCACTGTAATTATAGTTTATTTAACTTTCAGCAGGAAATTAAAGTTTTATTTAATTTACTCTTTATATCACACATTATTTCTAATCACTGTTCTGTGAATTAGCGACGTAACAAGTCCGCCGTGGGTCCGACCGCCAGATGGTCCAAGTGGCCTCTGCTCATCATGATGCATCACGTGATGAAGCTGCAGCATCGCGGCTCTCTCCCTCTTGTCCTACCAGCTGCCACTCAGAATAAACTAATAGAATATTATTAAGCAGCCAGAAGAGACTCAGCGACACGAAACTCAATCTCACAATAAACATGAGAAAAACACGAGAGGGCGGCGGAGACGACGCCGGTTCAGAGAAACACTGAGCGTATTAAAGGAGGAGAAAACACACTGGTGAGGATCAAACCACGGCCGTGTGCAGCGAAGACACACGTTCTACAGAGATTATTAATAATCTGAGTTCAGGTTCAAAGAGAACAAACCAAAGCCTTCATCACAACAGCAGGATTCACACTAGAAAATATCAGAGGAATAAATCAGGATCATCTGCAAAGAATCGAGCTTTTCTTTAATCAGACCAACAAAAACAGAAGGTAGAGAAACAAAATCGGAGTTTTGATGAGATTATGGTTCAAATAAAATCCAAATATGATGTATTACAATAATAATAATAATCCATCCATTTTCTTCTGCTTATTTGGAGTCGGGTCGCGGGGGCAGCAGCCTAAGCAGGGAGGCCCAGACCTCCCTCTCCCCAGCCACTTGGGCCGGCTCCTCCGGGGGAATCCCAAGGCGTTCCCTGGCCAACCGAGAGACATAATCTCTCCAGCGTGTCCTGGGTCTTCCTTTGGGTCTCCTTCAACGTGCCCAAAAAACCTCACCAGGGAGGTGTCCAGGAGGCATCCTAACTAGATGCCCGAGCCACCTCAGGCAGGTCTACTCCGAGCCCCTCCCAGATGACCAAGCTTCTCACCCTATCTCTAAGGGAGAGTCCAGACACCCTGAGGGGAAAACTCATTTCGGCCGCTTGTATCCGTGATCTCGTTCTTTCAGTCACAACCGAAAGCTCGTGACCATAGGTGAGGGTAGGAACGTAGATCCACCGGTAAATCGAGAGCTTCTCCTTCTGGCTCAGCTTATTATTATTAATATTATTATTATTAATAATAATAATAATAATGATAATAATAATGATAATAATAATAATAATGATAATAATAATAATAATAATGATGATGATAATAATAATAATGATAATAATAATAATGATGATAATAATGATAATAATAATAATAATGATGATGATAATAATAATAATAATAATAATAATAATAATAATAATAATAATAATAATAATGATGATAATAATAATGATAATAATAATAATAATAATAATGATAATAATAATAATAATGATGATAATAATAATAATGATGATGATGATAATAATAATGATAATAATAATAATAATGATAATAATAATAATAATGATGATGATAATAATAATGATAATAATAATAATAATAATAATAACCCTAACAACAATATTAATAATATAAGACGTGATCTCAGTAGGCGTGGGATTCAGGCTCATCTGAATGATTCAGTTTAGTCTGTAAAATAAAATGATCTGACGCTGACACAGAAGATCCTCTAAACGACAGAATATCTAAGTTCGAACAGGAAATGAGAGCAGGATTTTACCAGAACATTATGACCACGCTGAAGATTTAAAGAAAACATTTTGCTGTCCATTTCTTTATTTCTAATCTAACCATCCAACATCTCCAACCTGAACTCGATGCTGAAGAACATGTCATTCAGCTTCAGTACACAAACTAAAGGAGGACTGGATTATTCCAGTAATCTGATTACAGAAACATTTCTACATATCCCATCAAAACCATCATTCTTCCCTCTTCACGTCCCAGACAACCTAATATGATCCCCGCTCCGCCACACATCTATCTGGAGTAACCCCCCCCCCCCCCCCCCCCCCCCCCCAGCCAGGGGTACTCATTAGTTTCACTAAAACACAGCAACACCCGCCCTGGAGAGTTCTGTGAAGATACAAATTGCAGCCGGCTGACATAAACAGCCTCGGGACGCGAGTATCGACTGGAATTTGATGTGAGTGGTGATAAACAGGATGGTGAACGTGTGAATATGAAGACAATCAATATTGTGTTTGGAGGTGAGGAATTAAAATCAGCTGGAGGGAGCCGGAGCTCTAACGAGACGTCTAATTGATTTTTCTCTTTAGCCACGAGGCCCGGTAGACTCGGTTCAGACAGGTTTTAATTTAGTTTCTCAAGTTAGTGATGATCTGAGGAAGTGTTTGGTTAGCAGAGCCCAGAGGTGCAGGTATACGGCGTACCCCCCCACGGTGCACTCACCTCCAAACAACCAGCAAACACGTTCCTGCATGAGCTTTCAGCCAAGTTTTAATACCACCTCTCTGACACGTTTCTGTAGATGTGACAGAAAAAATACGGGTAGAGAAACATGACAGTGACATAAATAACCTCGGTCTGGTAGCCAAATCAAGGGAATTAGTTTCTGATGCATTGTGGGTAAAATCAGTTGAGAGGACACAAAGAGCCGTCCGTCAGTCATCTGGAGGAAAGATGTCTGAACATTTTACCCTGAAGACGAGGTCAACGTTTCTCTAGGCGGTTCCACTCACTCAGGACATAATATTATTGTCTTTTGGATCAAAACTCAACATCCTTCTGAAGTCGAGCTGTTCAGAAACCAGCATGGAGCCACCGTAGTGGGCGTGTCCAGCAGACGCTTTCGTCTGGAGTCACAAAGTCTCGTCAAACCACTTCGACCCCTAAAGGAGCTGCAGGATTAGAACCTTCAGTGTTTCTTATGTTATCGCTCCTCTTTATTAGTTTTATGTCTTGAGACTTAATTTTGTTGCATTTTCAGATTCTGTGATTGAAGCTGATTTAATCCGCAGCAGTTCTACTACAAATCTATCTGAAACATAAAATGAGAAAAACCCTAACCCTACTGACACTTATTTTTAGCTTTTGTTTAGCATGGTCATGGTTGCTAGGCAACAGGAGATATGCTGAGGTAAAGGCGGGAAAACATCTGAAGGCTAAACCTTGTAATTCCAATTCAACAGCCGCTCACTTCCGACGAAGGCCCCGGCCTACGTGGAGCGGGAAGGATGCGTCCTTTCAAGGATGCTGGTCCAGAATTTGGACACAGCCTCTATGATGAGGTCACTCCGTGTGTCCTCCTGTTGAAAAGGGTTTTGGTTCTGTGAAGTTTTAATCAGATGTGCTTCATCACATCTCACAGACCTAGCTGGTCAAACGGTTTTCATGTCTGAAGGTTTTAAAGCAACAGAAATAAGAATATTTTATTATTATCTGACTTTATTTTTAAGTAGTGGCTGGTGGTGGTGAGATCACATACATGACCACTAAAACTACTGAAAACGTGTCTGATTGAATTCAGAGCTAGGCTCTCTTTAAACATTCAAGGCCCTCTTGGAGGTGTTGTTATGGAGCAGCTGTTACCTGAGCCAGCTGATGATAATTGGTAGGAGAGGAGAGTTCCATTAGAGACACGACTCAGCATCTAAATGCATCTTTTCATTAAAGCAACAATCTCATATTCATTCATCTGGGCCGTTAGCATGCTAACAGAGTCGCCTCCAGAAAGTAGAACCGTGTTTGTTTATGAGGTAAAGAAACACACACACACACACACACACACACACACACACACACACACACACACACACACACACGCACACACACGTTAAATTACATCAGTCCCTTTCTGGTGCTTGAACCCTAATCCTAAGCCAAACCTCATTTTCATTGATGTGTTTACTTCAGCCAGTGATGTGGGACCTGAGACTGCTTCTCCTCTGTGGGACCAGCCGTGCATCCTGATGGGTTGGAGAGGATAAACACTAAAAATGGACGCTCAAACCTTGGATTTTATTTAAATAATGACAAGATGAAGTTTGAGTTGTCCCTTCTGTTAAAGCCTGGTGGTTGTTCTCTGCTGCTGGCTGAAGGTCTCACTCATAACTTCATCACATCTGCTGTAGTCTCTGATATTAACCAATGTCTTCTGGTAAAAAGCTCTGGCGCTCCTGGTTCTGGAAGCGTAAGTTTGTGGGGGGGTGGGGGTGAAAAACAGCAGGATTACGAGTCGAACTCATCAATATTTATGATATGCAAACGTCTGGCCTCTGATTGGCTAACACAACTCTTCCGCTGCCTTCGTTCACTCTTCTGTCATGGTTAAAAATGCCCCGTTGGGACGTTCCCACCTTGGGAATGTCATGGCTGAGCATCACTCATGTTTCTGTAGGACGTCCACTAACAGCGATGGACGGAGCTACAAACATGACGCTGCTATTAGATGGAAAAGCAGCGATAGAGTTTTAGTTGTGTTGGGCTGAATGACCCAACATTATTTAAAAAAAAAACTTGTTTCATATTGAACAGGAATATAAATTTATTTTTATTCCCACTCTTGCCCCCTCCCGTTGATTACTTTTCCTGTTTTGTCTCAGTAACGTGATTATAAATAACTTGACTCCCATTTCACGGGAATCCCGCAGGACTCCCGTGACCCACTGGGATCCCAAAAAATTGTCAGCCTCTAGTCTGAACCTCCTCCTCGTGTGTCTGTGGGCTCGATTCACCGATGTTTTAAACTTTAGAAACCAAACAGGAACATTTCTGTGGTCAGACTGGGTTTAGACTTTAGCTCTGGCCGATGTGGCCTAAAACCAACATCACGGTATATTGAGGAGTTCACCTCCATAACGATAAATGGACGATAACTACATGTATGAGCAAAAACTAAAGTTGTCCACTAGGTGGGGCTGTCACGTGTGTTACGTAGAGTCACTGTCATGTGACTCCAGGTGTTACAGCTTCTTAAAGGGACATGAACGGGTTTTTATTACCAAGTTTATTGACATGGGAAAAACGATACCGATAAGAGTCAGAAATTTCAATAACAATAAATTTTCGATTTATTGCCCAGCCCTAGTTTGCATTCAAATGATCTGCTGAGGAAACTATGAAAAATAAAATGCAGTTACTCAAGTCCCATCATTCAGGAGCAAAAATCAAAATCAAATCAAACAATTTTTGTCCGCCAAATAATTATGGCAGCCATCTTGAATTAGTCTGAGTCCATGAGGCCAATCGTCATAGACCATCATCACAGCTCCACATCAACATCCTCCAGATGGAGCATCAGAACTAGTACCTTCATCAGAAACCCATCTGCTGCCCCCTGGTGGAGGATCCACAGGTGGAGAGGGCTGGTTTTACTTATTTATAACTGGTAGACTGTTTTAGAATTACAAAATTAAACTGATCATTTTTACACTTGTTAGTATTGGGCAAGTTTTAAAAACTAGATTTTATGATAACTATTATTATTATTTCATATCTCAAGCATCTCAAAAGCGTTAGCTACATGTAGACAAACATCCAACGATGCAGTGGTTCAGGAGAGAATTCACTAATGAAAACACAACATTCTCATACACCTTTCCGTAACCCTGATTTTGGTTTTGTTACCTCTAAAGAACCAAAGACTGAACGTTCCACCTTTATATTTGGAATGATCTTTGTTTTATTTCCTCTGCAGACTGAAGAGGGCGTCGGCTTCTCCCATTAAAATGATTTATTCTCTTCCATGTAGACCTGCTTTTATTTTATTTTCAAATATGTAACAATTTTATTTTGGAGGAAAAAACTCAAGACTTTCAAAAGAAAGTGTGAAAGCTGAAACTTCACCGAGCAAAGATACCCAGAATGCACTTGGAGTCACAAAGTTAGAAGCATTAAGAGTTTTTTCACCTAAAGAGGTTTTTCAGAATTATTTCAGCTCCATGATGAATTTTAGGAACAAATAAAACAATTTCCTTACGACAACAAAATGACAACAAAATCACATAGAAACCCGTGTAGCCCAGAGAGAACATTTCTGCTTTATACAATATCAGTCTCACACACACACGCACACACACACACACACACACACACACACACACACACACACACACACACACACACACACACACACACACACACACACACACACACACACACACACACAGTGTTGTTGTAAATCACAGCCATGACAGATTGCTGTTGCCAAGGGGAAAATATATAGCAATTTAAACATCACATTCTCACAGTGAGTAATGGGAACGTGGGACGAGTGACAGGAAACCAGAGAGAGAGAGGGACTCGGCGGGGTGGGGGTGTGTGTGTCTCGGTTTATTTTTATTTACTTATCTGTGTGTTTTCTGTGGATAACGTGGTGAGATTGTATTTTTGCAGGCTGGTGAAATTCAGCAGATCACAGGTTCAGTCAGGAAGTAAAATAAACCTCAGAGTGATCAGAGTCACCTAATCAGTAAAATTAAACCTATTAAACCCGTTTGGTCACTCATACAGTGTGGTTCATGTGTCTTTGACTACAACCAGAACAGAAAATCATAAATACGACTAAATCATCACAAATACGACTAAACCATCACAAATACGACTAAACCGTCACAAGTACGACTAAACCGTCACAAGTACGACTAAACCGTCACAAGTACGACTAAACCATCACAAGCACGACTAAACCATCACAAGTACGACTAAACCATCACAAGTACGACTAAACCATCACAAGTACGACTAAACCGTCACAAGTACGACTAAACCATCACAAGTACAACTAAACCATCACAAATACGACTAAACCATCACAAGTACAACTAAACCATCACAAGTATGACTAAACCATCACAAATACGACTAAACCATCACAAGTACAACTAAACCATCACAAGTACGACTAAACCATCACAAGTACGACTAAACCATCACAAGTACGACTAAACCATCACAAGTACGACTAAACCGTCACAAGTACGACTAAATCGTCACAAATACGACTAAACCATCATAAATACGACTAAATCATCACAAGTACGACTAAACCGTCACAAGTACGACTAAACCATCACAAGTACGACTAAACCATCACAAGTATGACTAAACCATCACAAGTACGACTAAACCATCACAAGTACGACTAAACCATCACAAGTACGACTAAATCATCACAAGTACGACTAAACCATCACAAATACGACTAAACCATCACAAGTACGACTAAACCATCACAAGTACGACTAAACCATCACAA
>SSNS01000262.1:538302-583428 GCA_006937985.1 Aphyosemion australe | reverse complement strand
TACGACTAAACCATCACAAGTACGACTAAACCATCACAAGTACGACTAAACCATCACAAGTACGACTAAACCATCACAAGTACGACTAAATCATCACAAGTACGACTAAACCATCACAAGTACGACTAAACCATCACAAGTACGACTAAACCGTCACAAGTACGACTAAACCATCACAAATACGACTAAACCATCACAAGTACGACTAAACCATCACAAGTACGACTAAACCATCACAAGTACGACTAAACCATCACAAGTACGACTAAATCATCACAAGTACGACTAAATCATCACAAGTACGACTAAACCATCATAAATACGACTAAACCATCACAAGTACGACTAAACCATCACAAGTACGACTAAACCATCACAAGTACGACTAAACCATCGCAAGTACGACTAAACCATCGCAAGTACGACTAAACCATCATAAAACTCTGGATCCAGAACAAACCTGAGAGGTTTGCTGTGAAACTACCAGCAGGACACACCCCTGACCTTTAAACAGACATCCTGCTATCAGTTCAATTACCAAAATGTCATGAAACTATTAAACCTTTGATTTTCATCAATAAATCCTCGCTACAGCCCTCTGTGAGATTTAAAACAGCACGCAGTCGTTCCAGACTTGTTTTTAACTAAAACATCTTCCTGAAGTGTTTGGCTTTGCCGGGACTGATGGAAGGAAGTCCAGCCTCCACGTGGAAACCGTGGAAACAAAATCACACCGTCCCTACCTCTATGTGGTTCCTCTCTGAGCAATGTGACATTTTCAAATCCCCGTTACCGATTCTCTGCACGGCTGGACATAAACACCAGCTTTCTGTTCTCTAATAACAATAACACAAGACTTTGTTTAGATTTCAGGGTTTTAGGTCTGATTCACCTGCAGAGCATCATGAAGCTGCAACAACAAGGCATCAGCAGCTAATGGAGACGAGAGGGCAGGCTTTTAAAACCACCTGCAGGGAGGCAGCATTAACCTTTCATCACACAAACTGATCTGAAACACAACAACTAGGCCCTGTTCATGTGCTTTATTACAGCCTCACCATTTACTTATTGCTTATTAAAAAGCTCTAATGAATGTTGTAGGTTGCATTGGACAAGTTAGGCTGGTGAAAGATATTTTGTTTAAGTTTCCATTCAGCAAAAAGATTGAAGTCTTTCAAAAGAGGTGACTTATAACTACTGTGTGTGTGTGTGTGAGTGTTTTTGTTTGTTTAGTTTGTGTTGGNCCAAAGCAGTGGAAACAGGAAGTGAGACTAATGTGTTGCCTGCAACTTCCTGTTTCCTTTAAATTTGGTCCACAGCCATAATCTTTACCACCATCATCCGAATCATCATGAACACCATTTTCATCGACATAAACTTTAAATTCCACATTTTTATAACATCACATTTGTTTCATTTACAGTGTTTATTGTACATGTGGTGTGCTTCCTGTTTGTAAACCAGATTTCCCTGACTGGACATTAAGAATTAGCTTCTTTGTTCTTCACGTCAACAAAAATCACCGTCGTCTGCTCTGCTCGTCAGAATCTGATTTATCCATGTTTGAGTTATGAGCCACACACACACACCCTCACACACACACACACCACAGGATGTATAGAGGCAGGCAGGCAGGCCCATTAATTCATATATGGCTCAAATATTAACATCAAAGCTGGATCTGACAGGAACAACTTCAAAACGTCTCTCCACCTGGAGACCTCGGTTCTTCATCCCTAAAGCATGAATCTGGAATTGAGGCACTGTGTGTGTCCATCATGTGTTCCGCTCTCCAGTCAGACTTCAGAATCTTTTTACATTTAAAACACGTTGGAGAACCTTTGCAGTGGTAAATCTGTCGTACTCAGAACAAATTATTTCAGAAATCCTTTGATCTGTGAAAGTTGACATTTTCCATCTTCACAGAAGCCACCACAGATGCCAACAAAAGCCTAGATATGCCCAGTGGAGGAGGACGGTCCACATGCCTGTTTAAAATCCATCATTCTACAGAGACGGAGTTGTCCTCTGAGCCATAAAATCCACAGAAACTCCGTATCCTCCTCGGCACAAAGGAAAACTCCATGAAGAAATCAGCAGTCCTTAGAAATGTCCATCAGGATCTAAACTTTATGGAAACATGGCTCACTGTGACGTCCACGTTCATGTCCACTGATGATCCGTCATGTCAGCATAAACACGTCATTGAAAAAGTCACATCATCTGCATATAAAAACACGTTTCATGAACCCAGATGGACCCAGCTCAGTGATTTATCCTCGTTAGGAACAAAAAATGAGTTCATGACGAATTTCTCTTCTGGGTTTAGTGCTTTTTGGAATCAGATCACTTGTGTTTGTTCATTATTTCTATATTTCTCACATCTCACCCCTCCTCCTGCAGTTTTGAACCAATCTTTTATTTTTGTCCTTTTATCCGAGGAGCTAGCTGTCCTTTGTCACGAATGCTGTGCTGAGGTGAGGATGAGGACCCAAATGCAGGAGGGAATGAGCAGGCAGGTAAGGCGGTTTGAGGGAGTTTAATAAGACGACTGAAAACACACTGACACACAGGACTGACTGGAACAATGAACCGACCGGGAACAGAAAACAGACAGGGCTTAAATACATGAGGATGAGGGTGAATTGGTGATTAGGTGAACGAGAGGCAGGTGGGACCAATTAACCTGGACAAAGAACTGAACAGAACAGGGGAGACAGGACAGAATGTGACAGTACCCCCCCCTCAAAGGGCGGCACCGGACGCCCAACGCAGGCCGAGGGGAACCCTGGGGGGCCTGCGCCTGGAGCACAGGAGATGACAGTCCCTGGGAGGCCGGCGGCGTGGGCACAGAAGCCGGGACCCGGAAGACCTGGGAGGCCGGCGGCGTGGGCACTGGAGCCGGGGCCCGGAGGGCCTGGGAGGCCGGCGCCGTGGATATAGGAGCCGGGGCCCGAGTGGCGGCGGCTCGGGTTCTGGAGCCGGGGCGATGAGTGGCGGCGGCTCGGGTTCTGGAGCCGGGGCGATGAGTGGCGGCAGCTCGGGTTCTGGAGCCGGGGCGATGAGAGGCGGCGGCTCGGGACGTGGAGCCGGGGCGATGAGAGGAGATGGCTCCGGAATAGGCCGGCTGGAGAGGTGCAGGAAGGGTAGGGAGGCTGGAACTCCTGCCTTAGACGGCACAACTGGGACCTTCTCTGTAGGTCTCCCAGCAGGGGTCTCTGAAGCGGCAGGAAGCTGGAGCCTGGATGGGGGTTCCAGAGCAGGGGTCTCTTGCGCAGACGGCACAACTCTGGTAGCTGGAGCCGGAGGGAGCGGGGGTTCCGCTGCTGGAGCCGGAGGGAGCGGGGGTTCCGCTGCTGGAGCCGGAGGGAGCGGGGGTTCCGCTGCTGGAGCCGGAGGGAGCGGGGGTTCCGCTGCTGGAGCCGGAGTAAGCGCCTGGACTTCCAGAGCCAACTGGTGAACCAGTGGAGACAGAGCCTCAATCTGGAACATCCGGAGGTTGGCGATGGCCCGAAGCCGGGCTACCTCAGCCTGCAGGCGAGCAAACTCGGCGTGGTCNCTAAATGATCACAACAGTTCATTTAATTATTTGAACAGCAACAATCTTTCAAGCAGCTCTGTTCCTTGCTGCAAAGGCATCTATAGAATCATTTAAATGACAGCAGTCTCACCTCGGGGTTGATGTTTGTAAAAAAATGTCCATGGATATCTGCTGGATCTCAGGTATGTTTTAATCAGGTTCAATCAGGAGAAACTTCTCTCTGCAGCAGCAACTGTCACTGGCGTTGTGGCAGCAATCCTCAGGGCCACCAGCATATTAGAGTAAACTTCCTTCAGTTACTCTGCTCTTTGTGGAAATTCAAAGTCTGATGTTAGCTGATAGGCCCTCTGTGGACTAACTCCACCTTCATCTTACCAGACAGGTGAGGTCAGTCAGCAGGTCTAAAGGAGCCTTTAAAGACTCGTCCTGAACTTTAGGATGTGTTGATGGGTGTCTGTGTCCTCAGGCTGGTGAACGGTGCTGCTGTGTCTGTCCCTTCAGCTGGAAGCAAATCAAACACACATGTAAATATAAATAATCCTTCAGTGAGGTCACACAGTGATGTATAAATGACAGGACATCAGGTAACACACCTGAAGCACAACATAACAGTATTGTTCAGTAACAGGACTTCAGCTCTAACATGCTGTTACAGGACTCACCTGTTTCAGGCTGAATTTCAGAGGTGAGGGGCCATGTGCTGCTGATGCATGATGCCTGACTTGTAGCTGAATTCAAGCATAGAGCACATCCAAACTGTCACACCACTGCATTTGGCTTGTTGTGTCCTTCTACTTCATTTTATGAATAAAATAATTGAGTTTATGCATAAAGTTGCAATGTACAAATAAACATTATTTTATTTGACTAATGAGTCCTACATTTACTGTAATTACTAACAAGGCTGTAGCATTCATTAACAGCAATAATAACATATGAGTGTGTCAGAGACCACAGACATCTGGCTAAACTCACCTGCTGCAGGGTGGTGTTGGTGTGGATGTTCCATCAGAAGCTCCAGCAGCTGTTAGGCTGCATCTAGACAGATACATGTTACTGTACAAGATCACACATAGTAGCAGATAAGTGAGTAAAACTTTACTTATAGAGCACATTTAAAGGCAACAGTCACAAAGTGCTGTACATGACAAGCAAAGAGAAACTGATAAAAACAATAAAAGTAAAACATAAAACACATGAATCAATGGAAAGCCTTTTAAAAAGACAGATTTTAGGTTGCTTTTTAAAATGTCCTCTGATGACTGATTTGTATCTAACAGTGGGTTCTGTAGTGACCTCTGACATTTATATGCTATCATTAATGCAGCAATAATCTGTTGCAATAATCTAAAAAAGAAAACCATCAATGTGAATTTTTGCAAAACACAAACCATTTTCTACTGAGTTTTAAAAAGTCACTTTGACCAGAAAAATATAATAAACAGACAGAACTGATAATAAATGACCAGAAAATTATTAAGGATCATAATCTAATTATTAGGAGTTATTATGAAACACCGAATTCTCAGAACACAAAACATCTGAAGATCTTCCAGAACACTGAAATGATCCTAAGAGGTTATTGTAACGTGTTCATGATGCTGCTGCTCTGCTACTGTTGCTTTAAGGTCATGTTTACAGTCTGTGAGAGCTGCATGTGCAGCTGGTGAGATGCAGCTCATCCCAGCTGTTTAACAGCTTTAATAAACCACTGGTAACCTGCTGAAAAACCAGCATAGCTGGTTACCAGCATATGTTATGTTTTAGTGCTGGGATGCTGGTCCAGTATGGATGCTGGTGATAGGATACTGGACCAGCACCAAAACACAACATATGCTGGAAACACCTATGCTGGTCTATGCTGGTTTTTTCAGCAGGGAAGAGCTAAATATGATTGTGTCTCTAGCTTTAGTGCTGCACAAACGTTACAACATTAAGAAACTAGCTTAGTTAAGCCCCCCCCCCCAGGATGCTAACAAATAACATCATCATTACTGTAACATTTCCTTACCTCTGTCTTTTTCACGTTTTTCCTCCTCTGGGCACCAGATCATTTAGGGCGTTTCGACATGTTGAGCTAGCTGCCTCATCAGAAATGACCCAAGTAGCAGGTAGAGGCTAATGAGACGGAGGAGGGGGCGCCGTGGGCGCTGGGTTTACGTATCGTTTACAACTTCAGTAAAGTTGGCAAGATATTGACAGATTCGACATTTAAGATTCAATAACTCTGATCAGAATGTCGTTATGAAACATACCTCTGTAGTATCGTGGCAAGGTAGTGAAAAAGTTACCTCATTTTTTCCCCTAAACAACCGCCTGTCCTCTGCTCCTGACGCAGCTAGCCCACGAAACTGCTGCGAGCGCTCAGGGACCATCTGCAAATATAAACACTAGACATGGCTGAAAAGATATAAAAACTCCACACTTCTACACGGTATCTATTCATTTATTTACTTAGTTGTTTGTTTATTTCATTTATTACTTACTTTGCTGTTTACATGAGATGAATAGTGTGTCAAACAGTATGTCCCCCAAAAAATTAATTTAAAAAAAAAAAAAAAAAAGGGGGGAAGATTTGGCGCCCCCTCCAGCGGAGGGCGCCCTAGGCAACGGCCTAGTCAGCCTATGCCCAGGGCCGGCCCTGGCCACATTTCAAGTGTCCTCGTTTAGTTCAGCCCCTCCCAAGAAATGAGTTCCAGGCGTTCCTCGCCACATTGTGTTTAAAAGTCCAGTGACACGAGAGCGATGCCCTGTGGAACATCTGAATAGAAACTCAATGTGTTTCAGTTATGATGCTGGCTTTGAATCACAAATTCATATTTTAAAAACCCAAAATGCAATTTTGCATTTTTTTCAGAACTGTTCAAAGTTTCAAAAGTGTTAATTTTCAACATTTTTCCAGTGAGTCTCAATTTCAGAAAATTTTTCAGCTGAAGTTGTTATAAATAAAAACTAAACCATATTTTAAACACATCCGACAGCTGCTGGATTTGAATTCTAAGCTGGTTTTAATTTCCTCCTCCTCGGATCATTTGATCTTAAAACAGAACCGATCTGAGCAACTATCAGTGCCGGCAGACCTTAGATCATTTCAGAACCAGAACATCATTTAGATCCGTCTCTTAGTAACATGTTTGGACTCAAACACTGACCTCCTTTAGCTGGGAAAGAGCCAAATATTTACATGTACCTCTGAGTTCTGACTTTCTTCAGTCGTCAGACTTTGTTTCATCTCCTGCTTCTGTCTGGTGTGTGTGTGTGTGTGTGTGTGTGTGTGTGTGTGTTTGTGTGTTTGGGTTTGATCTGGACGCTTTGATCCGCTCCCTCCTGCTGTATGTTTAATGTAGCCAGTAAGAATCTGGCCTTCATCATGTCCAAAACAAAACATGGGGAAGGAAGAGGAGGAGGAGGAGGCTGGCATAAAAATAGACAAAGAGAGGAAGAGATCAGAATAAACAAAAGACGAAGTAGAGCAGAGAGGAGATAAAATCCATCACAAGCAGAAAAAGAAAAATGCAAAGAAACAGAAATGAGCGCGGCGATAGGAGAAGGTTTAGATGAGCGGATGATAGAGTGAGAAGATAAACGAGAGCAGTGTCGTGGTGAAAAGAAGAATCACGTTCTGTGGTGACCTCCATTACCCTCTCTGAGCCCTCCTCTTGATGTATGGAGGAAGAGCAGGAGGTATAAAAACAGACACCAACGTTTCAGCAGCTCTTCATTTAGTCACTTTCTGTTAGAAATAAAATATCATCTAAAGAATTAATGAGACACAAAAACAGGTTAAACAGGAAGTGTGTTGGTTTTATATTATTCTGATTTATTACCTTATTAGACATTTCCCCCCACATAGCATTAATAAACCGTTCTATAAAATCAGCACATGGTCACACAGAGGAAGGAATGTCAAGTAAATGAAATACCAGATAAATTAGATCTGATGTGAAAAATCACTATGCAGCAACAAAAAGCTCCATGAACCTGACGATTTCCTCCATAATGTTCAGCTCAAAATACATTCCTTCCATCTGAGCTCAAATGCTAGTGAAGAATTAAGTAATAAACTGTCAAAAGACAAAAACTCAACAGAACAAATCTAAAAGACACACAATTTATTATTAAAAATTATTATTTGGTCCCTAAGAAAGAACAACTCAAGTTCTGACTAAATAGATGATGCACATTTTTTACAAAACCGATAGTATCAATATATTAGTGCTAATAGTCAGATAAACACCCTACAGAACTACACAGGCAAACCCTCTGGTGGACGTTCCTGCAGTCAGCATGCTAATCAGTTTCCCTCGGCCTTCGCTTAAGATCTTCAAAACTCCCCTGGAGGACGGTGCAGACGCTGTTTCAAGATGGTGACCAACATGCGGAGGAGGAGCCAAGATGGTGACCAGCATCAGGAGGAGGAGCCAAGATGGTGACCAGCATGAGGAGGAGACAAGATGGTGACCAGCATGAGGAGGAGACAAGATGGTGACCAGCGTGTGACAGAGGAGCCAAGGTGGTGACCAGCATCAGGAGCCAAGATGGTGACCAACATGAGGAGGAGGAGCCAAGATGGTGACCAGCATGAGGAGAAGGAGCCAAGATGGTGACCAGCATGTGACAGAGGAGCCATGGTGGTGACCAGCATGAGGAGCCAAGATGGTGACCAACATGAGGAGGAGGAGCCATGGTGGTGACCAGCATGAGGAGCCAAGATGGTGACCAACATGAGGAGGAGGAGCCAAGATGGTGACCAGCATCAAGAGGAGGAGCCAAGATGGTGATGAACATGAGGAGGAGGAGCCAAGATGGTGACCAACATGAGGAGGAGGAGCCAAGATGGTGACCAGCATGTGACAGAGGAGCCAAGGTGGTGACCAGCATCAAGAGGAGGAGCCAAGATGGTGACCAGCATGTGACAGAGGAGCCAAGGTGGTGACCAGCATCAAGAGGAGGAGCCAAGATGGTGACCAACATGAGGAAGAGGAGCCAAGATGGTGACCAACATGAGGAGGAGGAGCCAAGATGGTGACCAGCATGAGGAGGAGGAGGAGCCAAGATGGTGACCAGCATGAGGAGGAGGAGCCAAGATGGTGACCAGCATGTGAAGGAGGAGCCAAGGTGGTGACCAGCATCAGGAGGAGGAGCCAAGATGGTGACCAGCATGAGGAGGAGGAGCCAAGATGGTGACCAGCATGAGGAGGAGCCAAGATGGTGACCTGCATGAGGAGGAGGAGCCAAGATGGTGACCAGAATGAGGAGGAGGAGCCAAGATGGTGACCAACATGAGGAGGAGGAGCCAAGATTGAAAATGCATGTATGCATGGGAGTTCTCCCAACCAAACTACATGTGTTTTATGGACTTGAGGAAGGTGTTCAACTGCGTCCCTCGGGGGCCCTGTGGGGGGTACTCTGGTAGTATGCGGTGCCAGGCCCCTTGATACGGGCTCTTAGGTTGATCGGTGCCAGAGCTTGGTCCGCATTGCCGGCAGTAAGTCAGGCTCTTTCCTGGTGAGAGTTGGACTCCGCCAAGGCTGCCCTTTGTCACAGATTCTGTTCATAAATTTTATGGACAGGATTTCTAGGTGCAGCCAAGGTGGTGAGGAGATCTGTTTTGGTGGCCTAAGGATCAGGTCTCTGCTTTTTGCAGATGATGTGGTCCTGTTGGCTTCATCAGAACGTGATCTCCTCCTTTCGTTGGAGCAGTTTGCAGCCGAGTGTGAAACAGCTGGGTATATATATGTGTATATATATATATATATATATATATATATATATATATATATATATATATATATATATATATATATATATATATATATATATGTGACACTAACGCGGTTCAGAATAAACTGAGTTCACTTTGTGGTTCATCACTGGCCCAGCAGGCTAATTTCTGCTGATTCGTGGAACACAAGCATGTTGGCTTCAACGTAATAACATGACTCAAATCTCAGTCGATATAAAACCAAAGAAGAATACTCCCTTCTAGTTATTAGCTCAAAGATCAAGGGTTTTATTTCTTTTTTTGCTCCAGGTGCGTCCCAGTAGGTGTGTAATAAGTAACGGTGGTGTTTAACAGATCCGTATCACTTTGTCACTCGGGCTGACAGGAACAGACCTCACACACGCTGCTCTTATCATTTATGTCATCTTGTTCTATTAAAGAGCTTCTTCTCTTCTTATCAGCTTAAACCTCAAATCACTCACAGGCGGCTATCAGCAGCAAACAGATGAAAGCGCCTTCACTCGTTCAGCTGAATTCAATTTAAAAACACAGGAGGGTGATACTAATCCGTTTCTAAATAACAGCCTGTTGACCTCTAGTCTCAAACCCGTTAAAGTAGAAGGAAGTTGATATTTTAGCTAAAAATGTATGAAGCGACTACATTTGGGGAGTAGAAACAAATCCACTAGAGAAAAGATCTGATTAGATCTCCATCAGCGAGTACAAGCAGTACAAATAAGCTACAAACCATTGATAGTTTCAGCAAACTTACTTACAAGTCACTTTGAAATTTTCTGCACTTTCCAGCAATAAATGATAAAAGTTATATTTCGAACAGCTGACCATCCCTTCTTTGGTTCTCAGCTTCATGCTGCTGAGAAATCTCAGTATTTGATTCTGTCTGTGATTATCGTGGCGTAAACAGCAGAGTCTCTCCTGAGAGGAAACAGATCTTTTATCACCATGAACGAGTTCAGCTCCAACGTAGAAAAGAACTCCAGATTGTGACATTTTGGGTCAACAGTGAAATCAAAATTATTTAAAATAACTGAGTTTGTTACCACATTCATTTATGTTAACCCCCCCGGTGCAGTTTGGCTAACCAAAATAAGAGCACCAAACGCCAAACTTTCTAGTTTTCCAACCTAATACAGATGTTTTCAGTTTATGTGAAGCTTCAAGAATCCAAAAGTCACATTTTCATGAAACCACAGATATTAGTTTGTGCCAGCAGGAGGCAGAGTTGAGTCTCTTAGTGGTGAACACGAAGACAGCACCATCCTGGAGTCCAGGGCCCTCGTTTATCAACCGTACTTACGAACAGATCTGTGCGTATTTCGTGCGTGGGAACGATTTTACGCATTGTGTGGTATTTACCAATTTGTACTTGTGCGTGAAAACGTTCCTAAATATAAGAACAGCTATGACCATGCGTAGGAACAGCATCTAGTGGCAGAACAAGGGAACAGCAACACCGATGAAATCTGTAAGTCTTTCCCTGTACTGTGATATAGTGTCGGTAACAGATTTATTTTGTTAAACCCATCCCCCGTCCCGTAAAACCCCATGCAATCTGAACTGATGTGGATACACTTGGATAAAGAAACATAAGAAAGTTTTACTGTAAATAAAAATTCAATCAATTAAATTCAATGTAGAAAAAAACTTAGATGCTAGATTTACATCAGTATTTATTAAAGTAGTATTTTAGTCACCCTAAAAATTACCAAAGAATAAAAAGTATTTCATGGCAGTCGACACAACAACCACATGACTGAGCCAAACACCCTCCTGTAGCAGGGTTGTGTCGGGATTAGAACTCACAACCTCCTTATAGCCCCGCCCCAGGTGATCTAACCAAGCCGCAGAGCCTCACTTGGTTTGTAGAGATGTCTGTTTATATTTTTATTTATTTGAAGAAACCCAACCACAGGAAAACAAACTACACATTACAAAAATGTAATTACAGATGAACTAAATTATGAACAGATTCAGACCAGAGGAACTGAACTACAGGTGTGGAAACAACCTGAGTTAACACTGATGCACTGGCCCTTAACTAGCCGTTAGCTCATCAGTCTGGACCAAACCCATTTCTGTTCCTCCAAACTGAGGTAAAGGTTGTTATTCCAGCCATAAAGAAACCAGACTAGCCTAAAGAAAGAGAAAATGTTTCCCTATCAATACTTTTCATTAACTCCTCAGTGTTGTTCCGGTTCTGAAAGGCCCAAAGGCTGCTGCTCACAGCACCAGCCGTGCTTTCAGAACAGGTTTTTTTGAAAATTAGTTTGAGTGGAGCATGCAGTCAAGTTCAACAGCGGGGAGAATTTCATTTCAAAATTTATCTGGAGGAGGAAGAATTGTGAGTACAGTGTGTCTGCGGGTCTGTTTATCATCCTGCAGCCTTTCAGATGTCTCCTTCCACTGAACCGACTCAATTTGTTTTGTTCTCAGCGTGTGTACGAGTGTGTGTGAGTGTGTGTACGAGTGTGTGTGAGTGTGTGTACGAGTGTGTGTGAGTGTGTGTGAGTGTGTGTGCGTGTGTGTGCTGATAAGAGAGCTCGTGTTATTATCAGCCACAATTACATCCCAACATAAAGAGCTGGAAACGGAGTGGGTGGAAGGAGGTGAGCTCTATTGATATGCTAATATCTGTCTCTCTCTCACACACACACACACACACACACACACACACACACACACACTCTGAGGCCTGTTGGAGTGTGACAGCCGGAGAATGGAGGGTTTTATTTTCCATCTCACGAACATTTTATTACATTACAGCTAGAGACTGAAACCGCTCATTAGAGAGCGAAAGAGAGGCGTTTGGTTGGAGGAACTCACGCAGACCGGCGCTCGGTGAAGGTGACACTTTAGGGTTTTTTATTTGACACTTTTAGTCCCTTAAAGAGCTTTTCACGCCATTTCAAACTGGCAAAGCTTCACATAGATTGTTTAATTTATGCTTATTGAGCTGGTTCTTTCCTACGCCTCCTCAAAACTTTTAAATGTGTCAGGATTTTAGTGCCAGTTTTCCATATAGTAAAATATAGTTAAAACAAAATGATAATTCTCTCAGGCAGCGTAAGAACAAAATGAGCAAAGACACTAAAACATCCCATTTAAATGAGTTCACATATAAGCATGGCCAAGGAGGTAAAAACCTGCAGCTTCATTTGTAGCATCAGTGAGCTATTAGTAGTGTTGGGTTGGTTTAGGATGGGTTAGGTTTTACCTGCACCTGTGTAGCACCTTTCAGAGTCAGAGGACTCCAAAGCCCTTTACACTACAGTGACTCATTCATCCATTCACACGCTGGTGGTGACGAGCTACATCGTAGCTACAGCTGCCCTGGGACCCGCTGACAGGTGCAGAAACTATTTAAAATGTCCGTCGTGTTCCAGAAGAACTCACGCCTCCGCCACTACCGTGTGTATGCACACAGCCATGTTGTAGCGCTGTCACAATAACAGTCGTGTGTGTTCGAGGCCTCGGGTTGCAGATCAAACCTCAATCATCCATCAGCTCTGACTGCTGATATAATTACTACACACACACACACACACACACACACACACACACACACACAGTCATTTTCCGCTGTTTCTCCACTTGTCCTCATGGAACAACCAATTTCCTCTGAACATTTCCATTTACCTCTGAGACCCCCCCCCCCCCCCATCACCTGTACAACTTGCTCCTGATTGGATCAGAAAAAAGTTGCTGAATTACGATCAAACAGCTTTTAACACAACCTCATTCAGAGACATCCCATCAATTAGTTAAAGGTCAGCCAAGTGATTAAAACACCATCAGGTTCAACTGCACCGAATCCACAGCTGTTAGCAAAGCTCCCAACAAATCAGGAAAATAAACCTCCTTAAACCAGAAACATGGATCTGTGACGCCTGCCTAGAGGTGTGGTTCACCTCTGATCTGAGCTTTGGACGTTGTGAGGAACACTTTTAACCAGGGTTAGTTTTTTATTCATGCTTAGACGGGACGGCTCCTGAGAGAGTCGCTGGTTAGCATGCTAACACCATCAGCTAACAGATACGTCTGAAGGTCACTGTTCACCTCTACATCAGGCTGTAGCACGAAATGAAATCTATTCTGTGGCTGAAGGTAGATGAGATAGAAAAATGAGACGTTTTAATAGAACTGGGCCGGTTTGCTCATATTTAAATTTGAATGCATTTAAAGGGAAACACACTGATGTTTAAAGCTTGTTCTGCAGCCAGCCACTAGGTGGTGCTTTTTTATTTTCAACATTTGCTTTATTTCCCTGTTTAGTTCTATGATGTTGGCTTTAGTTTACAGATAAAAAATCAGCTTATTCTTCTGCTAAAGTAAAAACGTCGATCCTGTGAGAGGAGCGAACGGGCCAGAACCAGGCCGGGTTCTGCTGCAGCAGCGTAGAATCAATAATCTGAACAATAACGAGCGCAGCACAAGCACTTGAATTTACTCAAACCATCCTGAGATGATTGTTCTCCCATTAAGAAGCATCTAGAGAACAATCAGCTCCCAGCAGGAGCTCCAGATGAGGAGGCGTGTTGTTGTCGCCTCACAATCAGACGTGCAAACAAAGACACATGCTAATGTCACGTTCGCTGGCTTCAGAGCTGCTGAGCCACTTCAGCGTGTTAAAGTTTGTTTGCGTTCCTCTGCTGGAGCTCATCCTGACAGCTGTCGAAGGAATAGTTCTGCTAATTCGCCCGAGAGGCTTTCTGACGTTAATAATTGAGACTGAAGGCTTTGATGTGATTTGTGCTGATAGATTTGACTCCTCCCACAGGTGAGCAGTCGTCTGACACTTCTGATGGGATCCGTCTCCCTCGACAGCAGCGAGACTGCCAGGTGGCCCAGTTTAACCAATCACTCCACAACAAACAGCAGCTGGAGGAGTTTTGGATGTTTAACTCCGAGGAGAAAACACAAAGTTACAGAAGATCCGAACCTCCGGAGCGCCGTGTGTGTCCGACATCTCTCCAAACTTCCTCCACAGTGATGAATGAGTCCGCCGTTTTCCCACAGCATCATGGGAAATCACACTACGGCGAATTGGCCAACCTGTTTTCCTCATATTGTGGACAAAAAGGAAAAAGAAAAGAAATCTTTATATTGTTTAGTTTTAGGTTCATTTAGGAGTCCGGTTCAGACCGGTTCTGGTTCTGGTCACGGTTCCTCCCAACAAATGAATGCAATTCAATAAAAAGATAGAAACAGCTGTGTGTGTGCATGTGTGTGTGTGCGTGTGTGTGATTGTGTGTGTGTGTTTGTGTGTGTGTGTGTGTGATTGTGTGATTGTGTGTGTGTGTTTGTCCTGAGATTAATGGGACTCGGAAAGATTGTGACAGGGAGAGAAATGAGGTAAACGGATGATAGAGAAGGAAACAGAAACACAGACAGAGGAGTACTTCTGTGTTTTTATGAATGGAAATGAAAACAGTCGATGTACCACTTTACTCCGAAACCCAAATAGAATCAGCTGAAGAAGAGCGGAGAACAAACGGAGAGGTGGAGGAACGAAGGGAGGATGAGGATGATGGATTCTGAGAAGAACTGAAGGAGAGGAAGAAGAATGCTGCTTCCTCTTAGCCAAACACAGACTAACTAACTGGATTATAGAACATAAAGCTAAAATCAAAACAAGCACTCTCTAGTGGCTGGCTGCAGTAGACATTTAAGCCCCGCCCCTTTATTGAAACAAACGGGACATTTTCTCAGATCATTCTCCAGGTTTTAGTCATGTTCTCACCTTGCTGCTGCAGGTGTGACTAGTCCTTTGTCTTTAGCTGTAGCTAGTTTTTTGGTGTCTGAAAACTCCAGTACACTTCAGTTCTACGGCCAGAACCTGAAGCTTCTGCGTCAGAAACAACAAATGTCAGTAGAAATGTTTCATCCATCTACAGGACAGATCCAACACTGGGCTCAATAAAAGCTAAAAGGTCTAAACACGATAGGGACATATTATAAATATAAACAAATTCTCTGTTCTATACAAAGCACACTAATGAAGTTCTTTGCTCTAATTCCCTCTCACATAAGCCAGCAGCTTTATTCTTGACAGTTTCAGTACCTTTCAGAACGAGTCGTTTCAGGGCTCTGTCATTTTAAAGAGACGATGTGTAGTTTTTACCATTAATCTCTGCAAATATCCATCGAAATGTTGTTGAAAATGAATTAAATGATGCCCAGTTGTTGAAAAATATTGGTGGCTTTGTAACATATAACCATAAAAATCAGGTCTAATATTCACTGGAGCAGGTCTATAGTCTCTGGGCGACGCCATATTGGATGCCATGTTTCCTTCTACGGGAGCCCGTGAGGACAAAATGCATTTACTGATTTGTGACAAACAGTTACAAAATTTTCACCATTCATAAACGTTGTTGTTGTAACCCCCATAAACTGTGCTAATTTATGTGTAATGTTTTGTTAAGTGTGAAATTGTTCATTCTTCAGATGTCTGTAAGTTTTAAATGTGTGAATTTGATGATACTCTAAATGTCCAATAGAGGGCACTAGACCAACACGCTGCTGTGTTAAGTCAGAGTAAGAGAAAACGGAAGGGAAAAAAAAAAAAAAAAAAAGAGTAGCAGGCTACGTCGACGAAGCGGGTCTCGTCAAAAGTGGAAGTTAGAAAAGTTTTCTTCCTGGAACTACTTTCAAAAGCGAGCTGCTGTGAGAAGAAAAGAGTCCTGTCTGTCTTAAAGTGGATATTTCTTCTGTAGAGTGATTTCTCCGGTGAGTCTGTCGTGTTTTATTTTTTTGCTAGCTTAAAGTGGCGCAGCCACCTGGCTAGAGCTAATGTTGCGCAGTTTTGTTGAACTGGGAAAAAAACCAACTGGGGTACAATGTTAAGCTCTAATGTAACTCTGTGAAGTGTTATTGTGTTTTATGGTGAAGTAATGTCTGTAAACATGTCTGCTAATGCAGAGTGAGTGTTATTGAATTTTGTATCGTTGTGAGAGAAATAATTGCAAGGTCTTGCTGTTTCCCGTTGCCTGCATGATAGTTTGAGTCTTAACCGGGTAATGTTCTTCATGCAGGTTGGTTTTTTTGAACTGCCGATTTATATAAACGAGCCAGAGAAGTTTCCAGAAGTGGGAGGGTCTCGCCGCCATCTTTGTGGTTCGGACTGAAGCCAGGGACGTCGTGGAGGGATTACTGCTCTTGGATCCTGGAGCTGGACTTTGTCTGGACAAAAGATAACCTGATATATCACAAAAAGGGGGCCCCCAAGTCATTTAAATTCTTTTAAGAACAATTTTTCAAACTGATGTGCACATCTATCTATCTATCTATCTATCTATCTATCTATCTATCTATCTATCTATCTATCTATCTATCTATCTATCTATCTATCTATCTATCTATCTATCTATCTGACTGACTGACTGACTGACTGACTGACTTGTTTTTTTGAAGGACTAGACTGAAATATATTTTTTTAAGGGAAGAAAAACCATTGTGGTTTTGGAGTGCTTGATTTAAAGGTTTAAACAACTACCCTGATTTTTCAGTATTATATTATTACCATAAGGGTGGACATTTTAACTTTATATTCAATTTAATGTGTGGTTAATTGTGCTATTGGGATATCATTGTTCATGGAAAAAATAAATCTGAATTGTTAAACTTCTTTGCTTATCATCCTCCTGTGTGATCCTAGAGCATAACTGTGATTTTGCTACTAAACTCCTAGCTTACTGGATGAGTAGTGGTTACATTGTTTTTCACATTTACCTCTTCACTTGCTGCCAGTGGAGGTTGAACAATCTAAATAGGTACTCGTTTGAAAAATGCACTCCCAGGGATTTTTGACCCTAATGGCCATCCGTTGCTAAGGTTTTACTCAAACACAAAAATACTGCTTGCTTGCAATGATTTAGGTATGTACTGCCCCCTATCGCCAGGGAAAATACACACGTCACTTTAAAACAAGCTGTTGGAGGCCACGCCCACCCCTCCCCTGGAGGTAAAACACTGACTGACCATCAACAACCCATATAACCTCCCTAACCCTAAAATAATTCCGGGGTTAAGGAAATTCTTTTCCCCACCAAATATAATTAATATGATTTATTGTGTTCAACATCATGCATGTCCAGTGGTGACGTATGTTCAGAATATATAAGAAACTTAAAGGGGTCATCACCTGAAATCTTCACTTTTCCACTTAAAAACATGTCTATTATGGCTTCCTAATGATTTTTCACTGGCTGAGAAGCTGATATTTAACACTGACGCGTTTGTTTAATCTTGCCTTCTTCAACCAGCTCACATCACCCCACGCGCACTCCAACACGAGAACTTGAGCTCTGGCCCTTTATGTCGGCACAACGGCCTAATATAAACAAATATGAACCACAACCAGCACAACAAAGCTCATTTCATAACGTGAAACACATAAACGATGTCTTACCGTTGACGACTCGTGTTATAATCCGTGTTACGGGAAACAAAACTCTGATCGGTGTGTGTATTCCATCTTCACAACAGCATAAGAGCCGATGCCTGGATGAGCTTGCTTCTCTCCCAACCCCCAACAACAAAGGAGGACGCCATTATGCACGAGGCGAGGCTCGGGCTCGTAAATACACGGTTAGATCCCGTAGGTCACTGCCAGGTCGGGTTCAGTTATAACTTTTGTTGTTTTGGAGTGAGACGCTGAAGCTGCTTCCTGCTTCCTTCCACCAATCAACGTGCCCCTCAGTCCTGCGCGTGTCTGAGACAACCGAAATATCGCGTGTGATCTCGCGAGAAAATATGTCCTTCACAATAAAGGATTAAACAATCACATTTTTTATTTATTTTTCCAATACAATTTAGTTTAATGGTCTAAAAGACTATAATAGGACGTAGATATCCACGGTATTATAGGTGCTGACCCCTTTAAACATAATAATATTTTTATATAAAATCCCAAATCTGGGCTGATTTGTTAAGTGGTAGAAAACCAGGGATGAGAGGAGGAGGAAAAGCATCAGATGTTTTTTATTCTAAATGTCTTCGGTCTGTTTGAGAAATCCCATTTCTGATAACAGACACTCCGAGTTTAATGGAGGACAGAAGATTGGAGGGCAAAGAGGAGAGGAAAGTGTTCATTTTCTGATAACGTGCATAATCCCCTGTAACCATGGTAACAGCCTTAAATTATTCTTTTTTTAAATCCAGAATCACTAAAATAATAATAAAAGTGTTGAGTTGTGTGTTACTGAGCAGCTGTAAATAAATGAGAGTTTCTTCCATTATCGACTCGTGGCTTCAACGTCTTTAAAGCCGGATTTACCTCCATGAGTTAAAAACCAGGAAGACGGTTTTATTAACGACGACGTAAAGGATGAAACGATCTTCAGAGTGAGTTCTGATGGGTTCTCTAACCTAAGATTAAATGTCTTTTACTTGCAACAATCACAGGTTTTAATCCACAATAATCTGGTCTTTTACCGTTGGATTTTATTCTATAGGTTTCTTTACTCTTGAACTATAATTTCTTATATATCTGTGACTCCAGACTCAGGATTCTGATTGGTCCTCCGACATCAAATCATCCAATCAGAAAGACCTGTGTCGTTCAGATTAGATTAAATCCTGGGATTGTTGAAGATGCTTCCTCTGGCGTTTTGAAAACAACTGCAGCGTTCTTTATGGAAATCAGAAACTTTTGTGTTGACACGAGTAGAAAATCATTTTGGTTTTGCTCGTCCCGCTCTGTTTGTGTGTTGACGGTGGATTATTTCCTCTCTGACAGCAGCACAACAACAAACACAGATAATGTCACATCGACTCCTCCTTCCCGCTCGCCTCCCGTCTCCCTCCTCTTCCATCCCCCTCTCCCCTCGTCTCTCTCCTCCTAATCCAACTGGGTTTTTTCTCGATGGTTAATTTCAATGAGAATGAAAGCTGAGCGGATTTTCCTCCAGACAAAACACAACAGTCATTTGCAATTTTAATTTAATTTCTGTTTGACTTCATTCACAGCAAAGCAGGATTCAGTGGTGTGTGTGTGTGTGTGTGTGTGTGTGTGTGTTTAGGTCTAAATTACATTCATAAGTCTCAATTACGTTCCCGTACGGCTCCGGTCAAACGTAAATGACGATCACCTGCTTACGAGTCCGTGCGCGTCTCTTCACGTCTAACTTCAGAACTTTTGTTTGTTTCGAACAAACATCTCAGAATCCTGGAATCTGATTGGTTGAGGCCCGTGTTTCATGTTGTAAGTTCAACTGTGATGCAGATGAATAAAACCGTCCTGTTCTGGGTTTGATGATTAAGCTCTGCTTGATGAAATGTTCTATAATCCTGAAATAATTTCATTTTGAATTAAAACCAGCAACCGCTGATTCTGCCTGACATCATCATTAGGGGATATAAAACTACACTCTTCCTGACACGCCTGACCTCTTTTGGAGAAGCCGTGTTTACGGCAGAACGCTGCTTCTCCTGAAACCTCCAGACAGGTAACATCTCAGGCTGACTGTGTCACAAACACGGCAGGTTTTTAAGAACCAGATTCTTTTTCCTCCCAGATAAGCATTTACATAATGATGGGCACGTTTTCCTAAACAATCACGCAAAAACACTAAAATGTGGGTAAGATGCACCTGTACAGCTTCAGGTGTAAACTGCACCTGCATAATCCTTTGGTAAAATTGGGCTTCAGTCGAAGTCTAAATTAATTATTTTTGTTTACATTCTTGACTTTTTTAAAGTCTCTGTTGCTCATTTTTTCTCCACCAGACCAAACCGATCACCTGCTGTCCCACCTCTCGACAGGTGTCACATTCTACACCTAAAACAACAGGAAACAGAAGCTTTCTCATAACAGAGAATCAGAAGAGGTGACAGTTGGAATTAAAATTGTTGAACACGCTTCTGTTCTGCACAGGAACTAAAATTAGAAACTGTTTGAAAACCGTTTCATCTTCGCTCACTCAGAGCTCTTCCACATATTTTCTTTGTTTACATCCGTCTCCCAGAAGACATCTTTCAAATCACAGCCCCAGAAATGTTTGTCAAAATACTACTATCAGTGTGACTCAGGTGTTCCCAGAACGCCTCCGCGTCTGCATCCGTACAAGTGAAATCTGTTTCACCTCCTCGTGTCTCGCTGCTGTTAACAGCTAGGTGTGTGTGATGTTGTGTTTATTTGCATACTGAGTAGGAACCAGAGCACTCCAGAGATAAATGTGGAGGGGAACATTTAGGCAGGTGTAAGCTGGACACATGACAGCAGCGTTTCACCGCTGGTTCAGGAACCAGTCAGGGATTCCTCCAGTGCTCCACCAGGATCCACCCAACTGATAAATGAGCAGGAAAATTCTTCCCATCTTCAGCAACAAGCTGGACTAAACTTCTCATCAGAGGACAGGAGAGAGATTAAATATGTTTTAAACCAAATGGGTCTGGGTTGGACGACCGAATCAGGGCCTAATGATCCCCGCCCAAATCCACCAACATTTGGACCAATATGGAACCAACAATCGATAAAGAGAAAATGTTTTCACATGTTTAATGTGGACTTGATTCTGAGTTCTGCTGCTTCTGACTTTAAACCAGAGTTAAGGAAGAAAGAAGGTTCTACTAGAGTCTCCAAACAAGCTTCAGGACCTTCTCAGAGTTCTCTCAGCTGGTGTTATGATTCATAAACCAGGAAAGCTGGATGAGTTCGACTGATTGATCCAGGAAAATAAAAACAATCCATTCATGTTTCACAATAAAATACAGCATTGCTGCATAAACCCAGAGATCACTTCACTACCTGGTTTACCTGACTTTTCTGATGATGTACGACCAGGCTGCTGCTGCTTCGTCTCTCTTCTATAGTAAATTAAAGGATCAGACCAGAATACAGCCATAAACAGGCTGGTGGTGTCAGCAGGGCGAAGCGCAGGTAAACAGCCGCTAAATAAAGACGCCACAGACGTCCTGAGCAGACGGCAAAACCAGAAACGTCTGGAAGCTTCCAGTAGACATACTGGGAGTCTATCTGAACACTTTAGGTCCAACCCCAGAAACCAGAAACTTCTTTACAAAAATTAGAAAAACATTTCAAAAGTTTCACTTTTAGTAGGACAATAATAAAAGAAGTTAAAGAGGTTTTTTTTTAAAATATAAACTAATGACATTCAGGGAGGAAACTCTGAATGTGATCTAACATTTCTACTGGAGCATCTCTGACTCCAAAGTTCAACACGGCTGACCTAAAATGGCTCTTTTAGGTTTTCTTTGCACCTTTCTGCTCTAAAATCATCTCCAACACGCGAATCTGTTGCTCCAGAGTTTGTTTGGTCATGTTGGGTTGTTTCTACGTCCATCTGTGTCCAGGTGTGATAATTAAAACAAGCTCATTTGAATCATTTTAATGGCATCCTGCCGTCTGAGGTCAATATTAAAATCAGGGATCAGGTGTTTTGCTGCGGATCACTTGGCATCACCTGGTTCTTCAGACGAAGACAAACTGACTCCAGGATCAGAGGTTTTTCTCCTTTTTTAATATCGCCCAGCACAAGAAACCAAAGCAGTGGAAACAGGAAGTGAGACTAATGTGTTGCCTGCAACTTCCTGTTTCCTTTAAATTTGGTCCACAGCCATAATCTTTACCACCATCATCCGAATCATCATGAACACCATTTTCATCGACATAAACTTTAAATTCCACATTTTTATAACATCACATTTGTTTCATTTACAGTGTTTATTGTACATGTGGTGTGCTTCCTGTTTGTAAACCAGATTTCCCTGACTGGACATTAAGAATTAGCTTCTTTGTTCTTCACGTCAACAAAAATCACCGTCGTCTGCTCTGCTCGTCAGAATCTGATTTATCCATGTTTGAGTTATGAGCCACACACACACACCCTCACACACACACACACCACAGGATGTATAGAGGCAGGCAGGCAGGCCCATTAATTCATATATGGCTCAAATATTAACATCAAAGCTGGATCTGACAGGAACAACTTCAAAACGTCTCTCCACCTGGAGACCTCGGTTCTTCATCCCTAAAGCATGAATCTGGAATTGAGGCACTGTGTGTGTCCATCATGTGTTCCGCTCTCCAGTCAGACTTCAGAATCTTTTTACATTTAAAACACGTTGGAGAACCTTTGCAGTGGTAAATCTGTCGTACTCAGAACAAATTATTTCAGAAATCCTTTGATCTGTGAAAGTTGACATTTTCCATCTTCACAGAAGCCACCACAGATGCCAACAAAAGCCTAGATATGCCCAGTGGAGGAGGACGGTCCACATGCCTGTTTAAAATCCATCATTCTACAGAGACGGAGTTGTCCTCTGAGCCATAAAATCCACAGAAACTCCGTATCCTCCTCGGCACAAAGGAAAACTCCATGAAGAAATCAGCAGTCCTTAGAAATGTCCATCAGGATCTAAACTTTATGGAAACATGGCTCACTGTGACGTCCACGTTCATGTCCACTGATGATCCGTCATGTCAGCATAAACACGTCATTGAAAAAGTCACATCATCTGCATATAAAAACACGTTTCATGAACCCAGATGGACCCAGCTCAGTGATTTATCCTCGTTAGGAACAAAAAATGAGTTCATGACGAATTTCTCTTCTGGGTTTAGTGCTTTTTGGAATCAGATCACTTGTGTTTGTTCATTATTTCTATATTTCTCACATCTCACCCCTCCTCCTGCAGTTTTGAACCAATCTTTTATTTTTGTCCTTTTATCCGAGGAGCTAGCTGTCCTTAATTTACTGACGGTTTCTGCGACTCACTGCCGCCATCTTCAGAGTCACGCCCTGGGCGTCAGTAAATTAAGGTAAAGAAACATCGTTATTCTGTGTTTAAAGCAAGAAAAACCAATGGAGATAGAAAATAAACACAGGAAGAACATAACAAGCTGTCCTGTTCTGTTGGGGATCAAGAAGGACTAAGCTCTAAACAACAGGACATATTTAATGGGCACATGTCAAACAGACTGTTAACGGGATTTTTCCAGATCATTTGAAGCAAAATGAATCAATTATTTAACAATAAGAAGTAATTAAACTAAGCAAAAATGTTTATGGTCTAATACACCAGCAGCTGTGATAAAAACATCTCTGTTTTTCTGCAAACAGGTTCTATAAACGAACGGACGAGATCACAAAGACGAGGACGCCATATTGAAAACAGTCACTGTTCATGTAAAATAACTGACTGATGATAAAACGACCAGCAGAAAACCAACCTTCACATCTTAGAATTACAGAAAATCTGTTGGGTTTCAGGAGTTTCCTGTAGGAGGAGGAAGTTTACTGCTGGATAACTTGGGCACTTCCATTCCTCCTTCCAACAACACCAAAGACACATGAACATGAACAATGTAGGTGTTTTTATACTTTTTATACAGAGTTTTAAATGGTGTAATTGAAAAGTTTCACAGGAAATGGTTGATAAATATAAAACTGTCCTGATTTTTGTGTTTAGTTTCTACATTTTAATGATGTGATGGTAAAACTGCAGGAGTCAGAGTGAGACGTTCTGGATGACAAACATATCGGCCTTTGACTGATCCCTTCAGCAGCTTTTTGATATGAAACATTAACAGAAACACAAAGTATGACCTTTCATCAGTTCTGCCATTTCAACATTAATGAGCTAAAATAAAAGTGAGCTCTCTTTGTTTTAATGGCTCTTCTAATTCAGATGCATGCTGTTTGCGTTTGTTTTTCTTCTGGTAAATGAGATAATGAAGTTTAAGCCTCTGAATGAATCTCTTCCTTTGGTCACACACCAGTCTGACAGACAGAAAATGTAAATTTTTGTACGAGCCGACAGTCAAACCTGGATCAAGCTAAAACCTGTCAGATTAAACTGGGGTTTGATTCTGCTTTGTCTTTTATGTTTGATCATTTATTTGTTCTCTTTTCCAGCTCCGCTCATTAAAACGAGACAAACCAGAACATCGTCACTCTTCAGAGAACAATTAGTTTTCCACATGTGGCGCTCTGGGTGAATTAGAGCAAAACGTTCAAACTACGATTGACTTTTACATCCGAGGGACGTTGATGAAGCAACAAAAGCCTGATACTTTCAGGACTGCTGGAGTTTTTGATCACGACAAAACTAAGTGGCTCTCTAAATTCAAGCTGAGGCCTTTTGAATGTTGTGACGAGTTAATGAGATTTCTGAGTGCTGTGAACAGAATCCACACAGTGTTAATTACTAAACTGTTCAGTGATCAACATGCTGCTGATTACTGGAGGAACTGCCTCCACGTCTCACATGGTTTGATTTGCTTCTGATTTCAAGCCAAAAAAATACAGAAAAATCATTTAAGGAAAGTTTGAAACATTCAGTTTGTTTTAAAGGTTTTCTTGGATCATGCCGATATAATTGAACACTTTTAAAGTTTTTTCATCCTATACATTTTTCTAAATCTGCCACTTTTTAAAAAGCTCAGGCCACTTTGACTCAGTAGCCTGAGCAGACTCCGCCCACTTTATGGGTTCTCCTAAAATTCTATTTTCTGATTCATTAGGCTGAAATGTTTCTATACAAGCCAGAAGATTGGTCAAGATTAAAATTGTTCTCCAGGAAATGTAAAAATGTAATCTTAGTTTAAACACCTTATCTGTCTGCAACATCTCTTTTTTGAGCAGGTCCAGACAAACGCAGGAATTTTAAACATCTGTCTGCAGTTCAACTGTATTGAAGGCGACACATACAAGACACAGTAGTACGTCTACAACCTAAAGAATACTGGATTGTTCGATAAAAGAGACTTAATTCATTCTGCCAAAACAAATGAAACAAGTATTGTTCGGAACTGTTCAGAACTCTCAAAATCAGCCTGGAACACAAGTAAACAATCCTGAAAAATATCCCATATGGCTTAAGTTTAGCTTGATTGTTTGTGAGCTGAGAAAATTAAATATACATTAGACAAAATGTTTTGAAATTACAAATATAGAGATGAAGTTTGTTTCTGGGTGTTAATCTGACAGCAGTGGTTTGTTTTGGCAATAAAATGACAAGAACTTTGAGCTACTCATGACAGAATGAATTCTTGTTAGCTCACAACTTTATCGATCTTTGTTTTAAAAGCACAGTTTGACCACGACAGCCTCATGTTGAGGAAATAAAAAATCCATCAGCAGCGAAAACATTTAGTTTCTTTTAAAACATAACCAGGTTAGAAACCATCTGAATAACCAGGCGGAAAGTTTTCCTGCTACGTTCTTTGTTCTGACTGCAGCCGTTAGCTAGAAGAGCGTTAGCGCAGCAGTCAGTGTGCAGTCGCTTCACTCCAGTGAGCATGTAGCACGCTAGCCAAAGGTGGAGCTCGGAGGCTTTCGTAGCCACTGGTAGAACTGTCGCCGGTGGAGGCGGTGCCAGCGTACGTTGCCTTCAACGATCTCCAGCGATCGCGGCAGCGCAGGCCCTGCCCCAACGCCGCTGGACTCGATAAACTCCTTTAACTGAGGAAATGCAAATGGGGAGGTAATGGAGGGAGGAGAAGGTGGAGGATGAACATGTGTTGGAAAAATCAGGTTGGGGAAATTCACCATTTTTCAAAAGCAACATGAAGCTGATAAACAAAAAGATGTGTGACTCTTAGTTTTACTGTTTACGTTTGCAAGACATATAAACATGACCGTACTAGAGGGCAAACAATAAGGCATTTGAATCATTTACATCCATTTATAGGGCTATTAAAACAATGAGTAAATATGTTGTTTTAACTGCAGGTTGGTTTCATTTACTATTTTACAGGTTTTCAAACTTGGAATTAAAAAATTCAGATTTCGCATGTGTCTAAAAACCTCCACCAATAACCCGTTTCAGACCAGAACAGCATCGGACCATCCGGTTGAACCGCCGCACTTCCCTGGGTCCTCCACTCATTCCACACTCACGTATTCAGCACCAGAACACCACTGGTGTGAGAGGTTCTCCGCTCAATAATATCAGAGAAGGAGAAACAGCTGGCTGCTACCACTTCAGCTTTAGGACAAACTACCAGAGTCCCAAAAAGAAAAACACCATTTGAAGTCACGGACAACAGAAGACGTTTGGACCTAGAAAACAGAGACTGGTGGTTAGCGCTAGCACGTTTCCTCTGGCATTGCGGGTTTCCGGTTCCAGCAGCAGCGTCTCAGGGAAGATACCCGAGTGGAGGGGTGAGTGTTCCGTGACCGTGTTTGCGTTTAAACCCTAGCTTGTTCTGTAGATTCGCTATAGCAGCTTTAAACTTTTAATGTCCGCAAAAAAGGTAGCTTAAATGTAACTATCAAGAACTAAGACGTGTGGCTCGTCTTTTACCAGGATCTAGGAAGCGTGATCATATCACTCCCGTGCTTGTTTCCCTTCACTGGTTGCCGGTTCATTTTAGGATTCATTTTAAATGAATGCTTTTTGTTTACAAATCGCTCCATGGTCTCGCGCCGTCTTATATAGATGATTTACTGCCTATGTACACTCCTGCCAGAAATCTGCAGTCTAGCTCTCAGTTTTTGTTGTTGGTCCCGAATGCTCGTTTAAAGACTCGGGGAGACAGAGCGTTTTCTGTGGCTGGCTCAAAACTCTGGAACAATCTTCCTTTTCACATTAAAACTGCTCAGAGTTTGGATGTCTTTAAGGCACTGCTTAAGATGCATCTTTTTGACCTGGCTTTTAACGTAGGTTCATTTCTTTTGGCTTTTGTTTCTGTTATTTTATTTCTATTTTATGTGTTTTATTGACTTTTGAATGTTCTGTTTTTACCATTGTTGTTTTTATATTTTTACGGTTTTTAGCTTATTTTTCTTTTTTCATGCCTTGTTTATGTATGTACAGCACTTTGGGTTGCACGAGCAACAATAAGTGTGCTCTATAAATAAAGTTGACATTCAGAGCTGTTTGCTGTCATTTCTTTTAATCAGCGGCCACAATATCAATAATATTTGAGGTTTTATTCAAACACTGACGCATCTTTTAGAATTTTGTTCATTAGTAGTTTGTTTTGTGACGTCAGTGTGAGTCATTAAGTGATCAGGACTTTGTCCATCATCCAATATTTAATCTGGACACTCTTTGTTATAATTAATATGGTGCACATGTTTCATGAACAAAGTAAAAATATCTGTCTGAGTAGATCAGTTTACATCAGAGGGAGGATCCAACATTTACCGGAGTACACGGTTAATTGTGTCATCGTTGTGTAATCTCAGGTAAGAATGCTTAACATTTTATTCTAACATCCCAATTCATTTGGGAAAGTTTTAGTTTAGTAGTTTTAATTGAATTCTTTTACTTTATTTCCACACACTCCGGTAGATTTAAACCTTCAGGTTTTCCTCTAATATTCTACGTAGCTGAGGACATTAATGAGACGTGAGGCTGTTTATATTTATTTCCACTGAAAGTAAAACCTTCCACCATTAAAAAGTCTCATTAATGCTGAACGTTATTCATTTACAACTTTTAAATCAGAACCTGTGAAGCGAGAATTTCAGCATTAAAGTGAAAAAGCTTTAATTAAATACAGAAATTTAGAGAAATACAGATCCTGCAGCGAGGAGATGTTTTCTGAGAACGGAGAATTAACAGAAACTTTATAAAGTTGAAGAGGAAACTTTGTGTTGTTCAGTTTGACAGATTCAGTGGAGCAGAGGAAAATCCATCCCTTCAGCTGATTTTAGTTTATATTGTTAACTCTGTACGCTTTTACTTTCCACACCGCCGTCTCGGTTTCTATTTACTTTACTCTTCCCTTTTCCCTCCGTGCTCCCATGTGTGAGTCACTGGAGACTTTTGTTCAGATCTGAAATAAAAACGCGTGTCAATCTTTTCTTTTGTTGCAGTTTTTGTATTCAGGAGTCTCGTGGGAAATAATGATGTTTTGTTCGGAGGTTTCTCTGACAGCCAAGGCCATGCAGAGACTGTAATTTGTTGCCATACCAACAAGAGGAGTTAAAAAAAGATGAAGGGGTATATTTGCATTCAGAAACACCTTTAACCCTCCAGCTTTTTATGTTACTTTTGATTTTCCACTCAGTGAGGCATCTTTTCTTTATCCGGATAAATAGGTGTACCAGCTGTGAAATGAATCAACACAGGATGATTAAAACGCTTTAATCCAGATTTACTTATTCAGACTAATCAACCCAAACGTGGGGAGCTGATGAGGAGGCGGGTCTCTGGAGAACCTCGTTAACAAGGCGTGATCAATTGATGCCGTTAAGGTTTCAGCTGTAATACCGGCCGATTTGGGTACAAAGACACAGATTTTTTTTCCTGAATCCATGAAGTCCAGCGATCATGGGGGTCCCAGGAAGAGACAACTAAAAACTCTGAGCGTTAGTTAAACTAAAACCTAAAAACACGCTGCTGTGTTCCAAACAAGAACTGGATCAAAGGTCAAGTTTGAGCTGGTCCGAATCAGCAGAGGTACCGACTGACGCCGGTCCTGGGTGGAGCCTGGAGGCTATGACTCCATTCTACCATCAGCATCATGCTAGCTCCATCCTGGCACCACCAGAGGGTCGGACCAGGATGGCGTGTACGTGGTAGGACCGTCATGGAAACAAGCTGCTGAGCAGAGCATGGAGGATGCAAACATGGTCAGTATTTTCTTTGATCCAGCCATGTTCTCACATTTGGCTTTGAATCAGCCTGAATGTGACACTTTTGGAGCTGAAGAGGCCTTTAGTTGTAATGTTTTATAAAAGTGGGACAGAAAAGTGACTTTCAGCTTCATTTACCTCCAAATGGACCTGGAGAACCCCTGCAGGAGCTCGGTAATGTCTGTGTGCTTTAGTGTTTTTACCTCGCTGAGCTCTCTCTCCGTGTTCAGGAACTCTGTGACTCCACTGATGAGTTTGGAATTCATGAACAAAGCTTCACCATATCTGAGCAGAGAGAGGGAGGAGGTCTGTTAGCTACAGCGACTCATAAAAAAACCAACCCATGAGGAGGATCTCACCGCGCGTTCAGGACGTCCCACTTCTCTCTGAAGTATTTCCAGGCCAGGTTTCGACCCTGAGGGTTCCTGCCCACGTGGATGATTACGTCGATCACGTCCTGCTCTGGAACCAAGTCCGACGTCAGAGACAGGTTCAGTAACCTGGAAGGAACAAAGATCGGGTCAGGGGTTGAGATCAGGATGACAATATGTTATAAAGTCATGGTTTCTCCGGCTCACTGCCAGCTTTTCTTTAATACGTGTATATCTCATGTCACTAATAATACTTAAAACTGTGACTAAAAATAAAACCACAATTAATTGATTAAGTTTAATTTTCAACATTTCAGGAAGAGCGTGGCATGCTGGGAAATCTGTTCCGTCCAACCGGTCATCAGTAAATACTTGCTAGCGCTTTAGCAAACCTGGTGTTAGCTTTAGGTTAAAGCAGTGGTTCTCAATTACCCCCCCACCAGCAGGATACATAGAACTCTCTGGACTCTCCGTCAGCAAATGCCCCTCCCCCACTAATTAAGAACCACTGGGATAAAGGAGCTCTTGGCAGTTTTGGCTTGCTTTTAGCACCCCCTAGTGTCTGTTAGTGAAACCAAAAGGTAAACTTCTCTCCTGGCTGTGCGTTGGTCTTTTTAACACCTTAATCTAACAGCTGAAACGTCTCCTCAGCCTTCATTAGTGTCTACAGGAGCGGTTCATCACTAAATCAAACACATCAGCTGTGTTCATGATCTAAAACATGCAGGAAACATGCTGGAAGCAGACTGCAGCACCAGGCATGTCAGCTCCACTTTACTAAGTCCAACAGGGACCGGACCACCACTCTGAAGTTGCAAGTGTGGTATTCTGGTCACAGAGGGCGGTGGGGGTCTGAGTGACATTTCATTAACCCTGTAAAGGTCATTTTAGCACAAACTGGCTCAAGAACATGATTTAAAAACATTAAAAAATTGCATACCATAGTATGGCTTTAATATCAAACACGATAAAACAGGAAATTTCTAGTTAGTTTATTTGCAGACCTGCACTTAAAGCAGCAATCCGGCGTTTTCCCCTGTCAGGAATTATGTATGATTTTTCAGAAATCCGTAAAAGTGATTGTCTTATCATGTAGTGTGATATAATGTAAGGGATACGTCTTTTTTTTTATGCTAAGCCCGCCCCCTGCTCTGCTCTCTGCTGCTGCTGCCTCTTGGCCAGATCCGTGTTGTAAATGAAAATGGGTTCTCAATCGACTCATTTGGTTAAATAAAATAAAATAAGTTCTATTTCTTCTCCTAGACACGGTTCAGGACGGCCAAGTGGATCATGGACAGCTCGGCTGTGCTGTTGGAGTGTGGAATTGACCGAAGCCTGACACGAGTAAGCTAGGTACTATTTAGCTGTTGTTTTCTGTGGAAGCGACGGTGGTGCCGGGGTTAGGAGTTCATCCTGTAATCGGTGAAAACCCACGCTTTTAAATTTTATGCCAACGCTGCAGTGCATATTGTCATGAAAGGTCAAACAGACAAATACTCATATGAATAATTAATAAATATTGTCCCCGGCAACTTTAAAAACAAACCTACGCCCTTGGCAGCATGTGGCAAGTTGGAAATCCCAACATATCAAACATGTAAGCAGATTTAAAAAGTTACGTTTTGAGCTGACTCTCTGAGTCCAGTGACCTCAGCACCAGAGAAAGGGAGGTCCAGATTATTGAAGCCAAGGCAGAAAGGGCCAAACGTAAAGGGACCATAAGCAGGCCTTGTTGAGTAGGGATGCAACAAACCACTGATGTATTCTGGAGCGTGGCCATGCAGAGGTCTCCAAGTCTGAACCAGGATCTTGAAATGCCCACGGTACCAGAAACCGATGAGGCATTAGCAGCGGAGTCACATGAGTAAATCTGGGGGGTTTAGTCAGCATCATGGTAGCACAGTCTGTAACAGGTGGTTTTAGTTAAACAGGACTAGAGTCCATTACAACAGTCCAGAAGAGATGGAACAAAGGCAGTAATAAGCATTTCCATTTGGTGATTCAAAACTCCTTAAACATCTGAAGAGCAGATAAATGTTTCTACCCGGACCGTTTTAGATGTGACACACGCTGAGCCTGATCGCTTTAGAGCCGGGCTGTCCAAACCTGTCAGGTTAAAAGACCTCAAAGGCCACAAAAATAAAAACGATGCAACTCTATTTAATGAACAAGTTTATTAACACTGCTCAGAAAAAATAGCCTAAATATTAGTAAACATCATAATAATAACATCAGGGCTGTTTAAGTGTGTTCTTGGCTAGGACACCAGAAGGTCCGTTCTGCCGAGTACGGGAGGACGAGGACGGCATTTGGAACAAGCGTACTCCTTTGCGTCACGGCAACAAGCGCTGAAAACGACCTGACATAAAAATAAAAATTCCTTAAATAACAAAATAACAACGAAAACATATTATTTGTATTATATTTGGGCCACTTTTCATCAAAACTGATAAAATATCAGCATTTCCTGCTGTTAAATGAAGAAAAAAGTTTCTTTTTCATCAAAACAAAGCAATGATGCTTTTATTTTGATAGTGGGTTAGCTAATTAGCATTTTGAGGGATCATGAAGAGTCTGAAAGAAAAAAAAAACAAATTCACAGCAAATTTTACAGGTTATACGCAATTATTTACAATAACAGACAACTTTATATTGATTTATTTGTATTTCTGATATAAAACACAACAGTTATAAGCTTTCTCCTCTGCCGTTCGGAGTATAACGGTTAGCGGCGCAATGCATTATGGGAAACTTTGCTGTCCCAAGTCCGCAGAAGGACGCGTCAGTGCATCCTCGATACAATGGGCGGAGCAAGAACATATTTTGAGCGAACTTGCCATTATATGTACTTAGGATTGGAACAGTACTTGGACCATCGTTGATGACGTTTCACAAGGACGGGAGTACACAAGTACAGACAAGTACACATATTGAGAAACGGCCAATGAGTCAATCTGCCAGAGGGACAAAATTCCACCGTTCTAGATTTAAACAATATAAATAAATGATCAACGGCTGCACAAAATAACTCCGAGGGCCTGTGTTAGCTTGTTTTCATACAAATAAAATAAGTCAGGACGATGACGCGATTATTAGGTGATCATTTTTAGCTTTGGTCTGCTAACGGGACTTAGCTTTGAGTCTGTTTCACACAGATTAGCATTAGCAAGCTGTTAGCATAGCATTACTAGCACATGTTAGCATCAGGCAGCTAATTATTTGTTGCAGCTAGCTTTGTCCTTTCAGCACCTTGTTATAAAAGAGAAATCGCTCGGTTTCATTGTTTAGTAAAAAACATTTAAAAATGCAAAAGTTGGTCAGTGAGAGTCAGGAACCATGGAGGTTCAGCTCATAGATCAGCTGATCAATGTTTACATCAAAAGAATTCTGAAATAAAGGTTTTAATCAGAAAATAAATTATTCGCTTTTAATAGAAACAAGATGAGGTGAATAAAGTCTCATTTTAATAAAGATTTTATTTATCTGTACATAAAAGTTTGAGAAAAGAATTTAAACTTCAGACAAACTGATTTCAGACAGAAAAGGTCAGAATGTTTGTCAGAAATAATTATTTTATAGTTGTGTTGTCGGACTCCCACTGGTGTGTGTTTCTGTCGACTCAAAAGTCACTTCCTGTCAGAGCTGACATGAGTTACAGTAATCAGATTACTCATGGAGGCAGGTGACTGACAGAAACGTTTCAAAAACACAGAAAAAGAAAAATGTTTTTAGACGCCGAACGAAAAAGGTTCAGTCATCAAAAGTAGCTGTTCAGAGTTCACTTCATCTGTGTGTGTGTGTGTGTACGTTTGTGTGTGTATGTGTGTACGTGTGTGTGTGTGTGTGTGTGTGTGTACGTGTGTGTGTGTGTGTGAGCGCGCCGTTTCAATGAATCCCAAATCAATTTTCTCTCTTTCCCCACAATCCCTCTGTGCTGAAGCCATTTCCTCTGTGGCCAATCAGTGTGCTTCAGAGCTGCACTGTTGATTTGTGTGTGTGTGTGTGTGTGTGTGTGTGTGTGTGTAGCTAATTGGAGAACAGTTTACTGCTGCTGAGGAATCGATAGCAGCACACACGTGTTCTCTCTCACACGCGTGATGGTCGGCCTCCTCGTTTTTAACCTCCATCAGACTCTGACGTTTATTGAAACACGACGAACTCTGATAATCTGTCTGAAGCCTCAGAATCACCGTTCTTCACCTCGGTCGGAGTCTCATCGACGGCAGCAGAGCGGTCTGAACCGACGCTACGGCGAGTCCCTCTGACTGGTTTTCGACGCTGTGCTGATCAATATTTCATGTTAAGAACAAAACAAACGTGGGTCTGATGTAAAGGAGCACAGAGTCGATGTGTGACTATAAACACCGACTCTGAGCTCGTTTATAGGCTCAGATTAACCAGCTCGCCTTAGAAAAGGAAATTATTTCCTGTATGAAAACAGGAGGAGATAAAACCAGGAAACTCAGCTGAAAACGTTCTATAAGTTTTTTAAACCTCAAACGGTCAAAAAGGGACCTGGTGAGAACTTTTAGAAACTAGAAGATTTCTGAAGAAATGCTGAAGGGTGGTAACACAGAGAGAACCTGATCTGGGACGTTTAGTCTTATAAAACATGTAAAGAGATCAACAGAACTGTTAAAGCAGCTGCCAGTGGCTCATTAGAGTCACCATGGTAACCACACACAAACAGGTGCATACCTGTTGAGGAGGAAGGTGTTGTCTGAGCAGGTCAGGGCCTCCAGCAGGATCTTCTTCTCTGAAACGGCGTTGGTGGAGTGAAACTTCATCCAGATGAACTCCCAGACGTCTTCGTCCATCAGGCTGACCCCAGTGCAGTAGACGATGTCCCGGATGTTGGGAGGAATCCTGCGGGGAGGAGGATGACCCGTTTAAGGATGCAGGGAAGGTTCTGATTGGAGGGAAGAGCAGCAGCAGCAGCAGCAGTGGAGCAGTAAAGAATCCAAAAGCCCAGATAAGACGCATCCTCAGGATTAACCGGAACACCTCCTGGGTTCTGATTCTGACTCCATTAAAAAACATCCCCTCACCTCTGGACAGGAAATGCAAAAGCAGACACGCCTAATCCTCCAGAACCAGCCAGGATTAACCAGAACGACTCACACACGCTTCTGTTGGTGACTTTGGAGTAAAGGAGGTTTTGTTCTAAATCAAACACAAAATCATCCAAGAACGTTTTTCCCTCCTGAAACCAGATCAGCTGTTTCTGCTGGCGTCGGGCCGAAGGCAGGATCCGGTTTTCCGTTAGGAGATGTTTGTGTTTTTAGTTTGTTGTAAATCATCCATCTAATGTAGTGGTTGAAATCAGCCAATCAGATGGCAGCAGCTAGAAGACCCGCTGAAGTAAAACTGAGCATCAGGATGGAGAACAAAGGACATGTAAGGGTTCTGGACGGTGTCTGGTACCAGGCTGTTCTGATCTACTGGGATTAGAACCCACAACCTGAGACTGGTCAAACTAGATCTAGATGATAGAAAGACAACAGCAGCTCAACACTGGTTCCTACCAGAACCACACAGATGGACTCCAGCAGCAGAAGATCCCACCAGGTGTCTCTCCTGTCAGCTAGGTACAGGAACCTGAGGCTACAAATCACACAGGATCACCAGAACTGGACCAGAAGAGATGGGAAAACCTTTCCTGGTCTGATGAGTCTGGATTTCAGCTGATGGATCAGAATTTGGTGTCACCAACATGAAAGCATGGATCCATCCTTCCTGGTATCAACGCTTCAGGCTGCTGCTGGTGTAATGGTGGTGGTGGGGGTGGAGGTGTTATGGTCTCACCTTGGACCCCTCAGCACCACCTGAGCCTGGTTTAAACACCACAGCCTACCTGAGCATCGCTGCTGACCATGTCCATCCCTTTAGGACCACATGGACCCATCTTCTGATGCTACTTCCAGCAGGATCATGCACCATGTCACAGAGCTCAGATCATCTCTAACTGGTTTCTAGAACATGACCATGAGTTCACTGGACTCTAACGACCTCCACAGTCACCAGATCTCAGTCCAGGATGGAGCTGATGCGGTCATATCAGGATGGACCAGAACCTCTGAGGAACATTTACAACACGCTGTTGGATCCATGACACCAAGAATTAAGGAGGTTCTGAAGGTAAAAGAGGGTCAGACCCGGTACTAAAGGTGTCTCTGAAGAGTGTGTGTCAGTGGGTTTAAGCGTTAAAACAGGATGTTTGGTTTTGTGACATAAACGACACGTAGCAGAACCTCCCAGCTGGTTCCTGACCCGAATCATCAGTAAAGCAAAACACCTCCTTCACTCCCGTCTGTAACCGACCCAAAAGATCAGGAAACCGAGAAAAACAAAGAAAGCTGTCTGCAGAATGATACTGCTGAACCAACACTGTGTGTGTGTGTGTGTGTGTGTGTGTGTGTGAAGGAGTGATTCAGGGACAATTGCATTATTTACCAACTTGGGAAATCATTTTAGAGATGCTCCACTTAAGAGCGACTTCAACACAAACAACTTCTACGTTCCTGCTGACTGTAGCACAAATATCTGCCAAACACTGTCTTATTAATGTGTGTGTGTTTAAAGTTAACCTAACACACGCACGCACACACACACACACACACACACACACACACACACACACACACACACACACACACACACACACACACACACACACAAACAAACACACACACACCACACCCACACACACACACACACACACACACACACACACACACACCACACACACACTCACACACACACACACACACACACACACACACACACACACACACACTCACACACACACACACACACACTAGTTATCATGTTAAACATCAACCAGCTGCTTTTATCAGGTTTAGAGCTGCTGTTATTCCTAACTAACACAGAAGTGATAAGTCAGGAGTTTTCTATTTCTCTACAGATAAATTACTGTAAAAGTCTCCTTGGAAACCTCCAGATGGCTCCGATACTTTAACTAAGTGTGTGTGTGTGTGTGTGTAAGATGTGTCCTGCAGCCATTCCTCCTGAAGAATCTCGCCCTTCCTCTGCATCAAACTCCCACTCTGACAGTAAACATGGCTCTCCACCATCTGCTCCGTCCCTTTGACTGCTCTTAAAGTGTCACTCGCACTTTCTGAGATCGACTGAAAGAGAAACGCCAGCTCGCTCAGGTAAAGTTTAGCTGGTGTGTTTTTATAACGATAACAACACCAAAGCATTTTGGGAAGTTTCACCTGAAACTTTCCAAAATAAATGATTTTAGAAATCATTGTGAAAGTTTTGTTTTTTACTTTTTTGTGTGTAATAAAAACATTTTTATTTTCTGAATGTTTTGTATTTTGTTGTGATTAGCCCCGCCCACTGTGTGGAACACCTGACCCAGCCTCTGAGTTACAGGAGTAGAAGTTTAAACCTGGGTGGTTTTATCTTGAATCAGTGAATCTGTAAGAAAACTGGCAAAATTATAGTTTTTATTTCAGAAAAAAGTCTTTAAAACGGACAACTGACCTTTCGCAGAGCCCCGCCCCCCTTAGTTACTGTTGCTAAGTCAGACAATAAGTGGATCAAATACTGCAGCTCCGCAGATTTCCGCGATGGAAAGAAGTAGACAGATGCGTGTCAGCGACATTTTTTGGAGCAATTTCTCCTCAATATCATCCAGATCGAGGCAAAAGGGTTACAGTATGCAGTGGAGGGATACATTAGTGTCGGCTCCGCTGAGCGAAGCGTAGCAGGGAACAAGGGGTTGGGAGTTTGGGAGAAGGTCCGGCGTCCGGGGACGCGTGGATCCGAGGAGCGGTGGCGGCGATGCGGTGTCCCTGTGAGCTGTCAGATGATCTGAGCTGCAGGCAACTCTAACGGAGAAAAGCTCCCGGCGCTCTGCATCGCTCAGTTGATCATCTCAGCTGAGTCTGTTAATAAAATGTAACTTTTTATGCCCGTGTTTACTTTCATTTTTAGTTCCCGGCCGGAGCTCGGCATTAATTCATCACGTGATCATGACACCACCCGCTGTTGCGCCAGGGCTTAATGTGTGTTTATAAGACACACGGTTGAGGTAATATTAAGCTGATTTGTCGGCACGGTGTGTCTATAAAGGGTCTTGGATAGTCTGGGAGGCGGAGCTCCGCCCAGCCGCAGGCGGGGGGAGCACTCAGGCTGTTGCTGGTTGAGCTCGATGAGGAGGTTCTGAAGGGAAACGAAGGAGACACGACTACTATCGAGGCTAATGCTTAGTAGTAAATTAGGCTTAGCTTCATCATTTTGTTTGGAGTTGTCAGATAGTGTGATGAACGGTGAGTTCCCTGTCCAGGACCTTGGACAGCGCCGCCTTTTCAGCACCCCGGACAGCGCTCCAGGGCAGCGCCTCCCTCCTCCCCTTCGGGAAACCCTCACCTGCGCAGCTGAAACCACTCGCGTGATGGGACACCCGTGTATAAAAGGACGGATCATTCCGTTGTCGAGAGAGAGGCGAGACAGAACACGGACTGTCTTCTCTCTCTCTCGGATCCTAGTGATCAAGCGAAATATGACTGACTTTAGAGAACCGTGGGAAAACAAAGAACATTTAAGTTAACCTAGTGGAGTAAGGTTGTTCTTTAGTTATTTAGCCGGTTTCAGACTTCCCTAGATTTATCACCGCCAAGCGTTGGCTCGGATTTAAGTTGGTTTAGTGGGACAGATTCATCATTTTTGGTTAAGCATTGGTTGTAGTGTTCCGCCAAGGGATTAACCCTCGGGTGGTTTGATTATCCTCGGTTAAAGTTAGTTCTTGTTAAAAATACCTCTGGGCGTCTCCCTTAGTTAGTTTTCCCTTTAGGGCTGAGACTTTGAGTTAAAGTGGTATTTAATCTGTAAATAAACACTTATTTCACTTATTTGGTATGTTACCCCCACCTCTTCACAACGCGCACCATCACCAGGGGCGTAACAGATAGTAACGGTTGCTATGATGTGTGATTGGACAATAGCCGTTCTGGGGGCGGGGCCGGCGAAAGGCTAATTGGTTTGTGAGCTGAAACCTCTACAGATGTTCCAGAGCACACATCAGCCCTCTGTTCAGCTCCAGTAACTCTTCATCATCAAAGTCAAGTCACTGATGTTAGTCTAGAAAGTGCTGAGTGGAACGGCTCCCATCTTCTTGAATCCTCTTGAAAAGGCTGACACCACCACTCTCTCACTCTGGTCCTGTAAGGATTATCGGCTAACAGAGCCGCCACCACGCTCAAGACCATCCAGACTCTTCTCCCTTGTCCCACCATGATGGAAGCACCCACAGAGCTACTAGAACAGCGGCGTCTCAGTCTAACATCAAGAAACTCCTGAAGACAAAGACCTTCAGAGATCATCTACCTGCTTGGACTTCTCTCTATGTTTGCACCGTGACCTCAGACAGGTGTCCTTCCCTCTACGAAGCTTTTGTTAGTTTCCATAGTAACTGCATCCTCATTTGTAACTGGTTCTGGATAAAAGCCTCTGCCAAATACGTTTTCCATAAACAATTTACTACAATCAAGCCTCTTACATATAAATAAATTATGACAAGCTGGCTATCAATACAAGAATTATACTTCTTTAGGCTTTCCATACCCGTTAGAACCATTTTGGCTTTCCGTATGGTGAGGCCTGACGTGACACGAACAGCATCTAAATGCTCCAGCGTTTAGACCGTGTCGACTAAAGCAGTCTGGAGGCTTGCACCAATCCCTGACGGGTTGGTACAGACATCCTGAGTAGAAACATCACACTTCTTTCAAATCTCCTCCTAAAAGCTGCGTTACTTCAACGGTCCATGGGAGATGGTAGATGTTACTGAGGAGGTCTTCCACAATCTGCTGGTCTGGAGAGGCCAACCAAACCATCACTTAACCACACAGACAAAGTTCTGACGGAAACCGTCTCCATAGTAACGCCTTTGCCTCCAAACAGCATCACCATCAAACAACAGAAGCTCTACTGGACCAGGGTGTTCATCAGCACCATGGAGACGTTACTGCAGGCTGGTGGAAGGACGAGTCCTTCAGCTACCTGAGAATCCTCAGGTGTGACAAAAGCTCCTCCCCTTTTCTATCTAAAGAAGGTATCGCTTCACCACCTCCCAGACGAGCCATCTCACCTGTAACCACATTCTGCTGTCAAAACAACCAAACTGAAGTCAAAGTTCATCTAAGCGGTTCTCCAGTTCGCCCACAGCGACCAGAGCGCTGCCCATGAATCAGCTTTTCACGTGAAAGGCCTGAAATAAGCTGCACCTAATCAGTTCCCCATTCTTCTACAGAAGAGCTGGAAATAATCCACCACAAGTGGAGAAAAAAAAGGTTAATTGAGGTCAAACAGTTTACTGCTGCCACTGATTCCCTACAAGCTTAATCCATCCATTTCTCACCAAGATAACTCCAGAAAAGATCTTTGAAAGCCATTTGGATGATTAATTTACATCAAATCCCCATTGTGCCCTGATTAATATTCCAGAAGGATGTAGGTGGTAAAATATTAGCTGCTCTCCTCAGTAATTATACGCTCATTGTTCTGCTGTTTTATTTTTTTACAGTAGGTGATTCTGGTTTTATATTCAGCTGGGACTCCAGCCCCCCGTTCTGCTCTTAGCTCTCACTTTTATCTCGTCTGCCACAAAACCGCAGCTTCATTCACACAAAACAACACAAACGGGAGGTTTATTATCTGGAATATGGAAACAGTTTTTCAATTTCAAGCAGTCAGGATTAGATGAGATCTCTGTTGGCAGGACCAGAGTAAAAAACGAGGTTTGTAATTAAAACTCAGGCCTGAGCAGAAAAATCACTCATACAGTAGGATCTCCAGATGGGATTAAAATGACTGAATAGAGCATGACAAATTAAAAAGTCACCCCGGGGAGATTAATCCTGCTCTAATGGGGGGTTTCTGCCACCTTTCCATCACTGTGATTCAAGTATTTCTAAATTGCTTCTCAAATTACAAAAAGAGACTGTCATGTTGTGTTTCAGATGAGAAAACGCCGTTTACAGGTTAGGGATTTTATTTGGCCATGAATCAGACCTGATTAGTCACACGCTGTAATAATAATTTAATAGTCAACATTACCCCTTTAATTATCTGGTGTCTGCAAATGTCTCTGTGTCTTTAAGAACCACAAGCCCCACCAGGAAGGCCTGGTCTCTGACTGGGCAGCTGGAAAATGACGGATTCATTATTTGAGGAAGAACAAAATAAAGCCTGACAACATCAACATTAATGCACTTACATTTAAAACTGTAATCCTCTCCTGCTTCGTCTGCCATTATCACAAGAACAAAAACCTCCCGTTCAGCCTGTAGTGAGTCCTGGACTAGCCTTAGCCAGTGTGAATACACCAGACCCGCCCTTGTGAAGAGGTAAGGGTGTGTGTGGGAGGGGGAGGGGGGTTACGCTGATGCAGCTACTGCTTAACGCACTAATGTTTCAAAGTGCTTCTACTAGTTTATAAATCACTCAATGGCATGGGGCCAAAATACCTGTCAGATCTCCTTCCTGTGTCTCCACCCAGCAGGGCTCTGAGATCCTTAGGAAGCAGTCAGCTGGTAGAACCGGGTCAGAACCAACCAGGGTGAAGCTGCTTTTAGCTACTATGCTGCACACAGATGGAATCAGCTTCCTCATGACCTCAGATGGGCCCCAACTCTAGTAACTTTCATGTGTTCATCAGCCTTTGAATGATTGTTTCTGATGCTGCACCTTCTGCGCTGTACCTGCTCACCCTTTAACTTTGCCTTTAACCTGATTCTTAAATCTGAATTTATTTGTGTATTTTAATTATGCTGTCATGTTGAATTTGCTGTTCTTGCTCCAGAAAAGCCCATTGAACTGCCTCTGTGTATGAAATGTGCTTTAAAAATAAAGCTGCCTTGCCTTAAAAGGTGAAACTAATATATGAGATAGGCTCATTGCATACTATCTGTTATAACTGTGATGATTGTGGCTACAGCTGATGAAAACCTCACATTCAGAATCTCAGACAATCAGAACATTGTGAAAAGGTTCAATATTCTGATCAGCTGATGAATCCTGAACACCTGTAAAGGGTTCCTGAGCCTTTAGATGGATTACTACATAAATGGACACCACATTCTCATTTTTCCAGTTTCACTTTTAACTGAGGTTCCATAAAATAATTATTTACATGTTTTCAGAACCAGAGTGTCTGTAGTTACATAAAATAACTGATGGCTTTTCCCTAGAGAAGTGATTTCTGTTTGGGAAATGTAGCGTTATTTAAGAAATATGGAAAAATCTCATATATGAACTTTATTTAATATGAATCTGTAACCAGCTAGAGACATCTAGCTGTTAGCATCTATTCATGAACTGAAGTGGATGAAGTTTTTATTCAGGGTTTCCTTTGTTTAATTTAAGGAAGCGTCTCATCGCCAGCTCCCTGCTGTCCTTCACACAACACCAGCATCTGTTCCTATTTCATTTGCTCTTTGAAATCTAATTTTGTGGATCTTGTTAGGAGCCTCAAGGGAGTGAACAAGCCAGACGCACACGAGTAAAAAACAAAGTTAGCAGAAAAAACAAGACAGGGACAAAAGACGATAGGAAAGATTGATTAATCAGATCCGTTATTAGATGATTGAGGAGCTGCTGCTCGTTGGTGTCAGGATCTGCTCCTTCTCCCTCAGATGTGTTGTCCTGTCTCCCCTCGTTAAGTGTTTATTGGACTCACCTGCCCCTTGTTATCCTACCCACCTGATTCCTGATTGCCCTCATGTATTTAAACCCTCTGCTTGTCCTGGTCTGTGTCAGATCCTCGTCTTGTCTACCTGTGTATCACCACCTACCATTATTCATATTAAACAGTTCTTTTGCCTGCCAGTCTGCCTCCTGTTCACCTGCATTTTGGGTCCTACAACAACCACCACATGACAGTTGGGCTGTTTATCTCAAAAGGTGACGTTCCAGACAACAATGTGTGTTAAAAGATGTAAACACACAGAATCTGTTCTACCTTTACACGCATCAATCAAGTCAGAACATCTGAGGATCAGGAGATCATGTTCTATATCATGGTGTGTTTAAGTACACGCATAGATCCTAGGAAACTGTAAATGAACCACCATAACATTTAATACAACTGAAGCCCAAAAACTCATCAAGTCAACAAATACATCTGACCACTTTTATGTTTTTATACCTGGAGTTTGTATCCCTACTGTTGCAAAGTGTGTATCCTACCTGTTGCAAAGTGTGTATCCTACCTGTTGCAAAGTGTGTATCCTACCTGTTGTAAAGTGTGTATCCTACCTGTTGTAAAGTGTGTATCCTACCTGTTGTAAAGTGTGTATCCTACCTGTTGTAAGGTGTGTATCCTACCTGTTGTAAAGTGTGTATCCTACCTGTTGTAAAGTGTGTATCCTACCTGTTGTAAAGTGTGTATCCTACCTGTTGCAAAGTGTGTATCCTACCTGTTGCAAAGTGTGTATCCTACCTGTTGCAAAGTGTGTATCCTACCTGTTGTAAAGTGTGTATCCTACCTGTTGTAAAGTGTGTATCCTACCTGTTGTAAAGTGTGTATCCTACCTGTTGTAAAGTGTGTTTCCTACCTGTTGTAAAGTGTGTATCCTACCTGTTGTAAAGTGTGTATCCTACCTGTTGTAAAGTGTGTATCCTACCTGTTGTAAGGTGTGTATCCTACCTGTTGTAAAGTGTGTATCCTACCTGTTGTAAAGTGTGTATCCTACCTGTTGTAAAGTGTGTATCCTACCTGTTGTAAAGTGTGTATCCTACCTGTTGTAAGGTGTGTATCCTACCTGTTGTAAAGTGTGTATCCTACCTGTTGTAAGGTGTGTATCCTACCTGTTGTAAAGTGTGTATCCTACCTGTTGTAAAGTGTGTATCCTATAGTTGTTGTAAAGCTTTTGTTCCACTCGTGTAGGTTTGATCCTAATCCCTGTTTTGAGCTATTTCATAGTTACACTTTGTTCTGTGCTCATCTACCTTAAAGAACGAGTAACACCTAAATCAACTTTTTTGTGCTGATAACCTGTATAGATGAGTATCTAATAGTGCTGTAGACATGTGTAATCATTATTTTGGCAGTTTAGTGCAACTTACTTAAAATGTAATATTACAGGCAAAAACCATAATTATATCTCCACCTTCAGGTTAAAACTTTGCTCCACACTGATTTAGAATCAGCCCCAGCTGATTGCTGTAGAGATGCAGCACACGGTGACGTTGTCTACCTTACTACGTGGCTGAGCTGCACTGGACTCCAGCTGAGTCGGCCGCACCTCCACCTGGCGCAACCACTCACCTGCCGATATGACACGTTAGAGCTCGGAGCCGCTCGCCTCCTTGAAAAAAAAACCTCCTCCTCCCCTTTTTTTCTGGTGATCGCGGTGGACAGTAAATCCTCCAACCTGCTGGTGCTTCTGAGTCTGCTTGTTCTCCTGAGCGCTAGGTTTGCTTGGTTGTGCGCTCCTGTACACGCGCGAGTGCGCACGCGCTTGTAAATGACTAGTTTTTCCGACTGGGAAACTCCGAGAGCCCACGTGGGGTGGTTGATGGTGGTGCTGTCAATCACTGCCTCAGTGCCGCTCCCTCGGTCCTCCAGGTGACGCCTATTTTGCAGGTATTTTTCTAACAGGAAGTCTGCTTGGAATAAGTCTCCGCCCATGGTGTTACTCACCCTTTAATAATCATTAATATTTTTATTCTTTGTTAAAACTGGAGTTTGAATGTTTTTCTTTCCTTTCTCATCTTCTGTTGGTTTGTGGTAGTCCATTAATGTTCATCAGACTATTGTTTTCATGGTTTGTGTTGATTATGAAATAATCAAAAGGGTGAAATGTGATGGAAATATTTATATCATACATGTGACTTGTGGTTGTTGCAGATTATTTCTCCACAGTCCAGACAGATACCCTTTTACACTCAAATTTGTTTATATAGCTGCACGCATCCTGCTAGTCAGGTAGCCTTGACGCCTAGCTAGGAAGTGAGTTATGTCTGCCAAGGGGGGCAGTTCTTGTATTTGTTTTGCCAACGTGTGTGTGTGTGTGTGTAGCTGTATGCATTCCTTGGTGCTGGGCTCATTTCCGTGACCTTCATAGAGTGAGACCCGAACACGTTTTAGGCCTTCAGAGATACATAATAGAAAGGACAGAACGTTCTATCTTGTACTGTGTGTCTCATCGGTTCGGTGAAACATTTCCATAACACCTACTTGTTTTAAAGTTTTTTACCAACCTGTTCTTGTTGCTGGAGATCCAGTCAGAGATGTAGGCAACAGCCTGGCGGTGGCACTGCTTGTTCCCAAAGCTACAAGCTAGCATGATGAGCTCTCGCTGTAATTCTCTGCACAAAACAGGTGAGAGACGCAGGTTTACATCCACCAAAGGAACAAGCGGTTTTACTTTGTTTCTAACAGTCAGAGTTAGTCTAGAAACTAGATTTCATTTTAATCATAACTATATTTATCTGGCTGGAGGACAGAATGATAATTCAGCTCTTGGTTGATGTAAGCTGAACCACCTTCAGCAAAGCTATATTAAAACTGATTCTGCCTCCATGCGTGGAGCTGAGGATGATCTCCAGTGAATCTGAGTCAGAATCCAGAGTCTGTCACAGATCTGCAGCGACAGACGATAATCTGAATATCTGTCAAACGTTTCTCAGTCTGTCGACACCGAGGAAGGAAAAAAAATCTGATCCCTTCAGCAGCCTGACAGGAATTAAAATGATTTGCTGGTAAACACTGAGTGATCTGTTTACGTGTCAGATTATTATTTGTAAACACACCAACAGCAGAGTGTTACGTACTCAGTCTGGTAGGATGTCGGCAGGACGGAGCCCTCAGATCCAGGACCGCTGGTGGGCCAGCCCATCTGATGGTACCGTGATGCAACCTGCTTCAGCACATAGTCC
>SSNS01000262.1:513302-533302 GCA_006937985.1 Aphyosemion australe | reverse complement strand
CTCAGAGGAAGAAAAAAACATCATTTACTAACATTCCAGCCAGTTTTACGTGTTTCTGTGAACAAGCTACAAGATCCTAGCCTGGCAAGCCATCCTATATATGTGAATATATAGTCTGGCCACGACCCATTGACGGCTCTCAGTCGTGAGGCGGGATCTACGGTTGTCTTTGTCAGCACGCAATTGGATAGCGCTAGGACCAATCAGAGTAACGAACAACGTGACGTAATCACATCGACGGAAAAGAGGGAGGCATTAATGGCGTCTAACATCAATGATTTCTGTCGTTTTTGTATAAAAACATGTGAATATCAGGTGTACTGGGACATTCCACTACTTTGTTTGATAAAAATAAGAAGCTGCTAAGTATATCAGACAGACTTACGCACGTTGGAGTCTAAATAATCCAATGTTGATGACAAAGCCGTTTCAAACCAACGTGGTTCCTACGCCGCCGCCATGTTGCTTGGGTTCGCGGCCGCAGCGCTGACATCATCGGCTACTCCCGCTCTGTGATTGGCCCACAATATAGAGCGCTGTGATTGGCCCAACCAAAACTATAGCGAGCTGTGATTGGACAGCCACAGCAGTGAGGGTTCCTATGAAGCGTGCCTAGACCAAACTCTGCAAAGCAAGAATTTGGTCTAGTTCACTAGGCTAACAAGATCCATGAACAGCCTCTGTTCAGAGAAATCGAGTTTACGTCCCCTAGGACTGACGAGCTAACAGCTAGTTGAGGAGACTGGATCCTGATTAAGGATTTTTTGTTTTTGATACCAACACAAGTTCAGATATCTGCCGTTTCTGATTCTCTATCCAGGCTCGTCCCATCAGAACATTAAAGTCATTAAAATCACCTCCTGTGAGTTTCTGAAGAGCATCTCAGTGCAGGGAGACCGTTTGTCCCGTTATCCCTGCTATCTGATTATCCTCAGTCTGTTCGGTTAGCGCTGCTATAAGTATGTGTTAAACATCAGTGAGAGCAACAACGTTCATAAACAGCTCCACGTGGTGTTCTGACCCACTTTAACTACGTGACTGCAGGAAGACGAAGGCCAATCAGCTTTTGGTATTCCTGCTAATCTGACATCTTCATGTTGAGGATTAATTGAATCAGAGGAAAAGTGAAACAAACTCAGAGATTTTAAAGAGCAAGTTCACAGAGAAACCATGTTCTAATGATTATTTCTGATTCTAATGGGTCACCGTTAGCATTAGCAACTCCACCACACAGCAGAACTCCTCCAGGCTTGTGTTGTTTGTGGAGATAAAACATCAACGTTGCAGAGCAGACAGAGTCAGTGGTAGAGTCGTAGAAACACTTCTTGGTGTATACGTTGTGGTGCGGTGGTTCACTCATACTAGAGACCACAGCAGCTTTAAATATTTATCTTCAACATAAAAACATAAGGACCTGCTTTCTCAAAGGTAAAGGTGGACTTAACGTAACTCTACATAAATAATCTTCAAAATGGCTGACAAATCTCTAAGGTGATAAGTTACGGCCATATTTCTATTATTTTTTTCTGCATGGCAGCAGGAGCTGCTGGATTCTGACTCCTGGAGGAGGAACTGAAATCAGGAACGTGCAGGCTGAAAGGTTCAGTCAGGATCCCTGACGACTGTCAAAGTTTTCATCTAACAGACGATTTCTGTTAAATAAATGATCTAATTAAGAAAACAAGAGCTTAATCTGTGTGTAACGTGAGGAGAGCAGACCCCCTGAACATCCTGAGTGTTTTATTCCAGCGGTTTGATGACAGATTCAGGCTGAAGTGAGTTTCTTCAGCTGTCAGAGTGCATATTAATGGATGTGTAGTTTCTCTCTCTGTACAGATGGAAACTCCTCAGCGCACACGTCCTCAGAGGGTGACAGCACAGTCGTCTCGAGCTGCTGCTCATTCAACATGACAGAGCACAGATGGCTGAGTGCAGATCCACAGAACAGCAGCAGAGACGGGGGAGATTGAGTTATAGAGCCGGTGTCACACTAGATTCTGGTTACAGCGCTCAAAGAGCTTCAGGCTGAACATCACGGAGAGAAACGAGTCTACATTCAGCAGACGGCTCAGGTCCGGGCTCAGACGCAGACAAATCTGCTCTGAATGCAGAGCTGAAGACTGTCGGATCACAGATGAGGTTCTGAGAGCTTTGACCCGTTCAGTCGGGCTTTAAGACCCAAAAAAAAAACCATCTGGAGTTTAGAGAACACCACAAATGATCCTGTTTGTTACAGACGCACATTTCCCTCATTCTGCTGCAAAAACGACAGCTGGGCTTCTCTAAAACCACCAACCCGCTGCGCTGATTCAATTATTTTAATATCAAAAGTGTCTAACTAAAGAATTACCGTCTCAGATAAAAGCAACAGCGTTTTCTGATCGCATCTCAGAGGCTCCACCAGTCAGAATAAATGGTTTCATTCATCTGAGTGATTACTATTCAAATCAGTTCATTCATTCTAATAAAATGATGAAATTATTCCATTTAGTTTTTTCGGCTCGTAATAAAAAATCCTTCCTGTTTCATTAAATTAGAAAAAAAAAATGTTTCTTTTTCTGTTCCATGAATCAGTTACTTCCTGGTTTCTGTTTGAAGAACAAAGATTTCACCTATAATAAAAGAAACACTCCATAATTCAAAGGGACACACACACACACACACACACACACACACACGGATGTAAAAGACCAGAACCAAGCTGAATCTGGACTTTAGGTAACAGTCGTTACTGTTTCTACACATAAACCCTCCTGTTGAGGCGTCTCAGGTCCCACCCACACTAAAAACCTCTTTAGAGGAATTCACAGCAACAATTTCTTTTCCTTCTGAGATCCTTAAATGCAGGGTTTTCAGAGGAAGTGAAGCTGAATCTTATATTTAAAAATGGAGACAAATAAAAACAACGAGCTGCTTAATTAACCCAAAAGCTGATAAATGCTTAACGTGAAAGTTTCACTCTAGCATTTAATTACGTTTTATTACGTTTTTACGTTTTTGATGATTTATTAGAAACAGTTTATTTTGTCGTTAAAGCCCCATTCCTGAACTTTGCAGTTATATGCTCTCTGTCGCCCTCTAGAGGCTTGCTTCGTAACGTCACTCAAATCTCTCTCTCGGGCATAAGAGGCATGTTTACATTCCTAATGTCAGGCACAACAACAAAAACAAACTTTTCCACCTCCACACATTGAATAAATAGTTTTATCAGGACTGTATAACAACTTTATGCCCGACCAACCACAATAACCCTGGTGAAATCATTTATTACTTACCTAGCCATTAGCAGCACGGCTAGGTCAGAGTCCGTAGTTCATGCTGTTCTTTCTAAAAGAGCTCTCCAGCGAGGAAAAGACGGCCCAATAATAACTCTGGTCTTTGCTCTTGCTCTATCACGTTCTCCTTTTCTTTTCCTATATTCCTCTGATAAGGGATTTCTAGCTGTCTCTGGTGGATCTGCCGCTGCTACAGCGAGTCTACGTTATACAATTATGGCAAGCCAAAGGGATAAAAAAATGCGCGTTCTAAACTGGCATTATGTCCGCCAAAACGCTTGTTCAAGCTGCGGGTTTTTGCCCCCTTTGGCTTGCCATATACTGCCATAAAGCAACACCCAGTCAGTACTTCCTGCGGCGACCCGAGCTTAAAAACTGTATAGTGCGGTAAACAGACGTGGGACCCCCCCCAACACTATCACAGGTACGAAAATGAACATAATAGATGAAAGTACGACGCCTAAAATTTACAAAAAAGCATAATTTTAAGGTGTAAAAGTTGCGGAATGTTGCTTTAAGTTAAAGACGCTGATCTGATGGTCAAATCTGAACAGGACAATCCACGACTGGAGGAAACCTTTAACTACAGAGCTGCAGGACTGGGTTGGTGTGGGTCTTTTTCCAGAGGTACTACACTTTTACTCTAACCTAAGAGAAATGAATTACTATCACAAGTTCACCAATCAGCAGTTCTAATCAGCAACAAGACCTTTAACAGGAAGTGACTGACGACAAAAGGGACGACACTCACCTGGCCAGGTTGAAGGCATCATCAATGAGTCCTGCTCTGTTCCCGACCGAGATGATCTAAGAGAGGAACAGGAAGCAGACTGGGGGTAAAAACCAGGAGAAACGGAGCCGAGTGGATGTGTGGTGGTCCAACAGACAGAGAGACAGACAGGTTTACTTGAGGGTGGGAGTGCAGCTGCTGAATGAGCAGCTTCCAGTTGTGGAGGTCGTAGTTCACACGGAAGTAGCCCGTCTGGTTGATGTTGCCTAGTAACCAGGTGTTGTCATCCATCTGACCAATCCTGTGTGTCTCTGAATCAAAACACCAAATCTCTGTCAGTGCTAGCTAAAAAAACCTAAAAAATACTAAATGATTAAAAAACTCATCGCATACGCAGACGACGCCTCGCTGTTCATTTAGAATGGAGCTTTGTTCAACATCCGCTGTACGTATGAGTAAATGATGCTTCAGCTGACACAGGAGATTCTGAAACATTGTTGTTTGTGATGACAGCGTAGGGTAACCGTTTCAGCCAACTGCCAGTGATAGGATGATGGATTTACTTGCTACGGTCCTGTGAGCAACTCTTAAAACTGAAACTGTTTAAACACCAATTAGGATATTGGCGAGCTAGCCAGAACAGACTCCATCACCAATGTCTAAACTTCTACGTATAGATGAACTGAAGGTTGTTTCAGACTGTTTCAGGCAGAGAAATTAGTTCCTTCACCTGAAGGTGACAAAAAAAGAAACTAAATATTTCATTTTTCATAAGTGCAGAATCCCTCGGAAGTCCTACATAAGTGATCCCCAACTCCGGTATTGAGGAAGTTTTAGTTGTATCCCTAATCCAACACACTTGATTGACCTGTTCAGCAGCTCATCAGGCTCTGCAGAAGCATGTTAATCACCTGCTGATTAAAATCAGGTAACAGTAAAGCATGTTGGATATCGGCCCTTGGGGAAGGGAGTTGGGGATCACTGTCCTATATGTTCCCATCCAATGCAGGCTGCTGCTCCTCACCACACCTACTCCAGATTTATGACCCATCATGCAATAGTTGCTGGACGCCACATGAGAGAAACGTTCTGCCCAGATGAAGAGTCAAGGACCAGCTTTAAGAACTCTCAAACCTCGTTTCCCCAAAAAATTACGTAGCAGTTTTTTCTCGTAGACCTGGCAGAGAGAAACCTCTCGGTTCTTGTGGAGTAAGTAATAACCGTGAGGAACATCTGCAAGTCATCTTACGTTTTCTCATATTATCTTAAACTGAAATCATTTTATGTCCAACATAAGTGAGTTTGAACATATAAATATAATACAATCAGTCATTCAAGTTCATTCAAAACACCTTCTTGCAGTTTTCATAAAAACTCTAGTTGCCAAGAGAAGAACCTAAACAGATAAAACTTCATATTTAGCTAAATTTTCTTTGTTTCCTACATGAAAACATTCATGTTCATAGTAGTCTTCCTGTTTTTCATTCATCGGTGGCTAGCCAACATCAAATCAGGTCATTTTCTAACCAGAGCTGTTTAGTCTCGTGTAGCTCTTCCTGTAAACAACTCACATCTCAAACACGTCACTATAATTATCACACACATGTTCCATTCTACGTATAATCATCACATATAGAACCAACATGTTCCAAACAGCTGAGGATCTGCTCCACAGGCATCAGCAGAACCACAGAAGAACCGGATATGTTTCTAATGTTTCCACCTTGCCTAAAAGAGTCAGGTCTAATCGCCCCCGCCCCGTATCACAGCTCTGAGTTTCAGTAGTCAGGTGTTCATAACAAAACCAGAGCACAGAAATAAAGGGCTTGATTCCTGGAAAGCTGCCAGCGTGAGTCTTCTTGATTTTCTCTACAACCAAACTGGTTTAACATTGATTTTTAAAACCTCATTTTCTTCAGAAAAAGAAGAAAAGTCAGCTTTTGTTTCCAAAAGAAAACCCCTGGAGGGTTTCATTCTACAAAAACACACCAGAACCTTATGAAAAAGAGGACAAATAAAGGAGATCCTGAAAGTTTTTCTTCCCAAATCAATAAACAGAAACACAACAAACAAAAGAAGCTGAAAAAAAATCATAAACAAAAGTTTTTCTACAAAACAGACTTAATAAAGGCAAAAAACAAGAAAACTAAATAACTTCTAAGAAACAGACTGCAGAAGGAGTTTGTTTTCCAAAGAAGAGGATAAGGATTTAAGCTGAAACAAACCAAACAAAAGGAAAGTTCAAGAACAAACTTTTTATCCTGAAAAGACGCAGAGCTTATGTTTGCGATGACGTCACACAGTAAAGATGTTTATTCCCACGGCTGAAACCTGCTTCAGCTTTATTATTCCTCTAAAAGCGTCTGACGCGCGTGGAGCTGAGGAGATCATTAATTAGAGATCCTGAGCCGGTTGGCTCCGCTAACGAGTCCTCCCAAGGTAACAGCTCGTTAACTCAAAGTAACGGGATAATTAAATCATGAGTGGAAAATAAACTTTTATGGAGGTATTCAGAGTCGCAGTTTCTCTGTACCTGTCTTGTTGTTGATCCAGATGAGGCTCTCCAAGCAAACGGAGGATGCGTTTCCCACGGCGACGGTCAATGGAACCTGCCACTGTAAACTGCACAGAGGGAGAATGATGTTAGTGATGGTCTGTGGAATTGAATTGGGTTTGATTGCCTCTGTTATCGGAGATTGATGGTCAGTGACGATCTCTCAGCATCAGTCAGCTGGAAATGAGGCGAGCGACACTTTCTGTGCTGCAGAAAAAAGCAAGTGAGGGTTTAATAGCTGCGGCCGCCGGCGGACATCAGTCAGCTGGAGGTTATTGTCTCTTTCAGAGGTTAAACGCTCTGTTCACTAAAAAAAACTCAAAGTGACGAGTTTCCCATCAGCTGAGCCGCACACAACTCACTCCTCCCTGCTGACTTTCCATCTCTGAGAGAACAATTAGAAATCAGATCGGCTCCATCGATGAGCTTTCATGAGGTTGTTTTCCCCAGTTCCTGAAGTGTTGACATTTAGAAGTTAAATGGAATTTTAACCGACAAAATGAAGAGGGGAGTAAGTGTGGGAAACAGAAATGATTTAATAAGAAAAGTCCTGAAAAACAAAACAAAACCCTTCAACTGAGTTGTCAAATAATCTTAAATAAGAGCCAGAAAGGCCCAAAGCTCAACGTTTGTTAGCTTAAATATATGGCAGTGGTATGTAGTCAAGGCCAGCAAGGCCTTCTCCAATTCGGTTCACATCTCGATACGATACCAGCGATGCGATACCAGCGATACGATACCAGCGATGCGATACCAGCGATGCGACACCAGCGATGCGACACCAGCGATGCGACACCAGCGATGCGACACCAGCGATGCGACACCAGCGATACGATACCAGCGATACCAGACCAACAATGCGATACAATATCAGTGATGATGCCAGCGATACAGTACCAATGACATGATACCAGCGATACGATACTAGCAATACGATACCAACAATACGATACCAGCGATACGACACCAGCGATACGACACCAGCGATACGATACCAGCGATACGACACCAACAATGCGATACAATATCAGTGATACGATGCCAGCGATACAGTACCAATGACATGATACCAGCGATACGATACTAGCAATACGATACCAACAATACGATACCAGCAATACGATACCAACAATACGATACCAGCGATACGACACCAGCGATACGATACCAGCGATGCGATACCAGCGATACGATACCAGCGATACCAGCGATGCGATACCAGCGATGCGACACCAGCGATGCGACACCAGCGATGCGACACCAGCGATGCGACACCAGCGATACGATACCAGCGATACCAGCGATGCGATACCAGCGATGCGACACCAGCGATGCGACACCAGCGATGCGATACCAGCGATACGACACCAACAATGCGATACAATATCAGTGATACGATGCCAGCGATACAGTACCAATGACATGATACCAGCGATACGATACTAGCAATACGATACCAACAATACGATACCAGCGATACGACACCAGCGATACGACACCAGCGATACGATACCAGCGATGCGACACCAGCGATACGATACCAGCGATACCAGCGATGCGATACCAGCGATGCGACACCAGCGATGCGATACCAGCGATGCGACACCAGCGATACGACACCAACAATGCGATACAATATCAGTGATACGATGCCAGCGATACAGTACCAATGACATGATACCAGCGATACGATACTAGCAATACGATACCAACAATACGATACCAGCGATACGACACCAGCGATACGACACCAGCGATACGATACCAGCGATGCGATACCAGCGATACGACACCAACAATGCGATACAATATCAGTGATACGATGCCAGCGATACAGTACCAATGACATGATACCATTGATACGATACTAGCGATACGATACCAACGATACGATACCAACGATATGCTGCCAATGATACGATATAGTGGCGATATGATCAAACCCTCTGCAAATACGATTTGATACGATTCATCCCTGAATGAGGAGTATGAGAGGTTCAGTTATTCCAATCCCTCCTTTCTTCATTTTATTTTGTAATTTATGGATAGATATAATCCTAATAATCGGCTGTTGGGTGACATGAACAATGTTTTGGTTTTTGCTATGGTCATGTGATTACATCAACAACGCTGCTGATTGGGTGAGTTTGTCACATGACCATGAGACTCTCCCAGTAAGAAGAAGTGGAGAAGGGATTGACAGTGTTGAGTTGCATTAAACAGAAGGGAATTTTGTTTAAAGGGAACTACGAGGGATATATTTGTTCTTAGGCAGGATTTTTAGGAAAAAATTAATATTTTAAATCAACAATAATCACAGACTATTGGGATTTAGGTTTGGTGTGTTTTTTATTATGTCCATGTGTTTTGTGGTTGTGTTTATTGTTGTCTGAACCTAGTTATATGGTAAATCAATGCAGTAACTCTATGATGTTACAATTAAAAAATGTAAGCATTATATACAGTAAGATATTAATAAATTAGGATGCTTAACTTTGGTAATTTGCCCATAAAGGGATTGAAGGTGGCACATTTAAATATATGTAGTCTCAGGAATAAACTACCTGATATCTCAAATATATTATTAGAAGGAAATATACATATTCATGCAGTATCAGAGACTCATCTGGATTCAACATTTGAAGATTGTGCACTGAATATCCAAGGTTATAGGATATATAGGAAGGACAGAGATACACATGGTGGTTTTTATTTTAGAGCATATACCAGTTAAAATAAGAATGGATTTAATGATAAATGAGATTGAAGCACTATGGCTTGAAGTTCACATCTCTCATTTGAAACCACTGTTGATTTGTTGTTGTTACAGGCCACCAAATGCAAATCTGGTCTATTTGGATAGTATATGCACGATGATAGATCATGTGTGTGACCATGCTAATGAAATATATCTTATGGGAGACTTAAATATTGATTGGAAATCTCAACAATGTCCTTTGAGAAAAAAGCTTTGTTCAATTACAGAAGCTTGTGGTTTAAGTCAAGTTGTGACTAAACCAACGAGAGGATGTTTACAAAAACTTCTACGCTAACTGATCATATTTTTACAAACTCGGAGGATCTTTGCTCTAAAGCCATATCAGTGCTGTTGTGGCCGATGACCTTTTACCCATGATCTCTGTATGCATGACATTCACAATTTTATATCGGACCATAGCCAGACCATAAGTGTGGAAGCATTCCATTGGTTGCTTCGGTTTGTTATGTGGTCCAGCGACCCGGGAAGGCCTCAGAGCACTGCTCCGTCCATGTTTGACTTCAGGTTAAATATTTACCGTAGCAGGAATTTGTTATCCTCTGTTTTCTATGTGACCAGATATCAATCGATTAGCTTCTGGGTCATAACGACCATGGATCATAGTGACCACAGCAATAGCCAAAAAACACAGCTCCGAGTTTGGATAAGCCATCCGGCTTCAAGTGTTATCATGCATGTACCTATAAAAGGGCTGAACTGACTGTCAGGATTTGGGATTCTGCTGACCGTCCTGATTGAAGTATGATGTCTAAGTAAAATCCCCCATGAGCTGAAAATGATCTCCGGCCTCAGACTCTATTTATTTAAGCTTCAACAGTGCCTGTAGGTTGTAGTGATCATAATCTAGTTGTAATGGTGAGGAAAACAAAAGCTCCCAAAGGTGGACACAAAATAATAGTTTCAAGGTCATATAAAAATTTTTAATGAAAGTAATTTTGTTGAGGAGGTGCAAAATATTTGTTGGGACAATGTGCTTCAAAAAGATAACCCGGATGAGGCAGTTGATGCTTTTAATAAGGTCTTCTTAGCAACAATAGATAAAAATGCACCTTTAAAAAAGAAAACAGTACCAAATATTAGAGCAAGTTGGATTGATGATGAACTTAAGCATTGTATGGTACAAAGAGATGAAGCAAAAAAAGTTGCAACTACTTCCAACTACAAATCAGACTGGCAAGTATATCGGAAATTAAGAAATTATGGAACTAAATTGAATAAAAAGAAAAAGAAGTTGTATTATAAAAATCTAATTATTGAGAAGAAACAGGATACCAAGAAAATGTGGAGTATTTTAAATGGCATGATGGGAAGGAAAAGTAAATCTATGCCATCATTTCTTGAATCAGAGGGACAATTCATCACTAAACCATTGAGCATTGTCAACCATTTAAATAATTATTTTAGTGAAAAAATTAACAAGTTAAGAGGTGAGATGAGTCAAATAAATAACATAAAATCAAGTAATTTAATACAAAATAAAATTATGGTAGGTAAACATTGGAAAATTGAATTTGCCTTAGTGTCCATAAGCTATGTAGAAAAATTATTATTAGAATGTAAAGAAAAACCATCTGGTGTTGATAACATGGACTCAAAATTATTAAAATTGGTTGCACATTTAATTTCTATTCCTGTTTGTCACGTAATAAATTTAAGCTTAGAAAAAGCGACCTATCGGGCAGGCCCCTTAATCATATATTAGTGTTTCATTTCTCCTCTTTTAACTTGAAAAGCATTGCTTTGTCTGAAGAATCTCTGGGTGAAAACAAAAGCTAGTTCATAAACACACACACACACACACACACACACACACGATTAATGGTGCTAATAAAATTCAGCTTAAACTGAAATTTTCTTCTATTCTATTAAAACTCTGTTTTTAATTAAAGTCATTTTGATCAAATTGATTCATATTTTAATTAGAGTGGATTCTAATTAGAAGCTGACAAAAATCAGCTTTACACGCTGAAATCAATTAGAGAGATGTGTGTTTATTGTTTGTGTGTGTGTGTGTGTGTGTATTAGGGGTCACTGCAGCCAACCAAAACTCCATTTTCCATTCCTCTAACAGTTATTTGTTGCTGCAGGCGGCGGTGGATCGATTCTGCTGCCATGCAGCCAAATATTTAATCTGATATTTGTATCAGTGTGACTGACAGGAAGAAAACTCAATCATTCACTCCCAAACTCTCAATCACACGCAGCTCGGACAGCTGAATGTGTTCATATCAATATTAATGTGAGTTTATAGTTGATTCATCAAAAGCAGGAAGTGAGGAGAAAAGCAGCAGGACTCTGGAAGCTCCTCCTTCTCAGTCATCCAGGACATCATCATCCTGACAGTTTCATTAAAAACAACTGGATTTTTCTGGTTATCTGGAGACGTTTTCCCTCCTAATAAATAAGCTTCTTCAGTTCCAAAACCTGGGTTGGGAGGAGAAGGCTTAAAGTTCCAGCTGATGCAGAACCTGCCCACACCATCAACCCCCCAGCGCCGTGCTGACAGCTGGGATCAGCTGTGGGTGCTGCAGTGTATTATGAAGTTAAAGTCTCATTAGTCATCATCACGCAACCTCCCAGACTCAGGGCGGACACTCATACCACTAGGCCACTGAGAAGGTTAATCATCTTCATTTGTGGTTCGTTCAGATGGAACTTTCCCAGCCTGAGATGAGCTGCCAGGTTCTAGCCTCGCCATCTTAGATATGTGAATATAGAGTCTGGCCACGGTCCGTTGACGGCTCTCCGTCGTGGGGCGGGATCTACGGTTGTCTTTCTAACTTTCTCCACATGCTATTGGATAACAAACAACACGACGTACTCACCGTTATGGATGTGGGTCAACGAGGCAGTCCGCCACACTCTGTCAAAGAAGATGCAAATCCATCCTTTTTCTAAATAAACTTAAGTACCTCTATCTGCTCTTGACTCAAAGAAAAGCCCAAGTCTAAATCGTCCAACGTTGATGCCAAAGTCATTTCAAACCAGCCGTCGCCATCTTTGTTTTATCAGTAACATCCCGCCCACTGTGATTGGCCCACCAAACCAATAGAGCGCTGTGATTGGACCGCTACGGAGCCGCCGCCATTGTAGTTTTGCTCAGCTGCACTAACATCCCGCCCACCTGGCTGATAGAGTGCTGTGATTGGCCCACCAAACATATAAAGTGCTGTGATTGGACCAGCACCAGATGTCCGGGGCTGCTTTGGTTCCAATGGAGCATGGCTAGTCTAGATTTTTGGCTAGCCAGGTTCACCTTCTTCGGTCTTTCTGTCATGACCTCTGACCTCCAGCCTGTAGACTCTGAGATGGAGATCTTGGGGCTTTATTATTATTATTATTATTTTATTTTTTAGCATTGACCTCTGACCTCTGGGTGAACCAGCTGGGACCCTTTTCAGCAACAACGGCCTCTAAGGTTACTGATGTTGTTTCTCCTCTTGTTAACACACCCCTGTATGCTCCGGAGCAGCAAACTGACTCCACCTCTGTTTTTATAGAGGAGCTGATGATCAATTAAAGAAGTGGAACACTTGTTTAATCAGTACATTTGCAGGAATGAATGCCTTGTAAGTCATTCTCAGGGGAAAAAATATGCCAGTGCACCATTTCTCGGACCTAAAAGTTACCCACATCACAGCTGAGCTTCTCCTCTGATTGGCTAACAGCAACACGACTCTACCACTGACTCTGTCTGCTCTGCAACGTTGATGTTTTATCTCCACAAATAACACAAGCCTGGAGGAGTTCTGCTGTGTGGTGGAGGTGCTAATGCTAACGGTTAGCTTCTACTAGCCCAGACGTTCTCTGCTGTTTCCTGGACGCTAAACCAACAACAGCCTTCCCTGTCGTGAGTCAAGATGGGTGAGTCCATGAATGTTCAGTGACAGTGTGACGTAGATCTGTCAGGATTTTCTAATCCTAGAGTTTCACCTAGAGTCTATTTTCTATCAGAAGCTAATGCAGGAGATAGGTGGAGGAGACTATTTTCATGTTTAGCCTGCAGGAAACACTCAGAGTGACCCGTTAGAATCAGAAATAATCACTAAAAAATGGGTTTTCAGTGAACCATGCCTTAATCAATAATCTGATCAGGTGTCTGAATGCTGAGTAGATGTTTACCTGTGTGGTGTTGTACACAAGCAGAGGACGTTTCCTCATCTAGACTTGATTCATCTTATGGAGCTGATAAATTCTCTGTTCGGAATCTTTTTGTTGTTAAAAAGGTAAAGCGGTTTATTAATAGACTTTCTCAGAAGTGAGCTTAAATAGACTAATGCATTATTCATGGTTGCCTGTTTAGCATCAGAACTCCTTAAATCAAACACAAAGCCTGTTGTTGTCCAGTCAGACGTCTGTTCATCTGTCAGCTGATGAGACGGGTTGTTAAATCCAGACTCGCCGTATTTGTGTCGTTACCTCTAGTGTCTCCTCTGACAGGTCTGTTCTTTAAAAAGTGTCTCTCTCCTTCACTGTGAGCTGTTTCATGTTCAGATAAAAGACGTCTGAGGAGGAGGAGGATGTTCTCACTGTATGGATAAAAACTTCATCTTTAAAATGTCACTTTGACACAGAGACAGACTCACCAGTAACTCTCTCCAACGCGCTCTAGGCAGAGTAGCTGCCAGGTTATTTGTCTCATAAACATCTGGTAAACTTCTACTTATCATAAAAATCTCAGGACTTTAATATCTTAAAAAGCACAAACGCAGCTTGAGGCCCGGTTATCATGTGACACCGGTCCAACTGGGACCTGGAACCATCTGCAGCAAACAGAAAGGTGTGATTTAAAGCTGGAGGACGACGGCTCGTTAGAGCTGCTCAAAGCCTCGACAAAAAGACAGAAAATTGCTCTTTGTTGATCCATGGCAACAATATCCTGCTGCAGCAGCTTCAACGCTTATTGAGCCATAAAGCCGAGCGGCGCGACTCGGCTCCCCCAGGGAGGCGTTCGTCAAACACTCCAGAGTTTACACAACAGTCCGGGAAAACGGATTCATCAACTATTAGATCGGATTTTATTCTGGTCGTCAGTCAGAGAAGAAGAAGTCGGATTAGAGCAGAAACCCGACAAACCCTAAACCCCAGACGGGCCCAGGTGGGAGAAGCAAGGATAATAGACAAAAAATAAGTAGAAGAGCAGAGGGAAACGAGTAGAAGGGAAGGATAGAGCAGAACAAAAAGGAGAGGAGGACAAGAAGACAAAGAGAGGAGCAGAACAGAAAAGCAGGAGAACATTGTGAAGTGTGAAAATGAAAGTTCTGTGGAGAAACGGATCAGAACCAGACAGAAATCTGACAGAAAAATACACGAAAAGAGGAACGAAGAAGTGAACAACAGGTAAAAACGCTGCTGAAGTATTGATGGAGAAGAAAGTGGGTCGATAAAACACAGAAGAGAATAAACTCTAAAGGTTGTGAAGGATGTGAATAAAACATCATGTGAATAAAATATGAATGACACATAAATGATGGAACCGAGGAAAGACTGGAAACGGCCGTTTTCGCTGGGAAATACAGAAAGAGCTTCCAGAGACAATTCCACAGCTTAATGTGGCGTAAAGGTTTCAGGTGTTCAAGGACTAAACGGAGAGCAGACGGAGGCTCGAGGCCGCCACAAAACTCCTAAATCTGCTGAGTCATTCTAACCGTGCTACGGAAAGTTTTATTTAGACAGACCAGAACAAATCTGAGTCATCAGCTGAGTCAAAGATGTTAGCTTGTTAGCAATAGCTCCCTTGGTCCTTGTTTATTTTTTACTTTTAAATAAATGTGATCCATTAAGCTAAAAGAAAATAGAAATGTCCTTCCAGTTTCCCGCCATGCTAGCATTAGCTACCGTTAGCTAAGATACTTCATCTCTTAGATAAATAATGTAGTTAAAGCAGCAATCCGGAGTTTTCCCCTTTCAGGAATTATGTATGATTTTTCAGAAATCCGTAAAAGTGATTGTCTCATCATGTAGTGTGATATAATGTAAGCGATACGTCTTTGTTTTTGCTAAGCCCCGCCCCCTGCCCCGTAAAATCCCTGCAATAGGAAACTGATCGGCGACCAAAACTAACCAATAGCGTGAGACTACCGCTTACGTGCTTCAAATTTAAGGAAGCACCTCGGCTGATGCAGAGTTGATGAACTTTTCACGGACAAGTAAGTCTTTAAAATATAAATATATGAAAACACAACATGACATGAGAATAATACTTGTAAAACAACGTGTTTTAGCTGTTTGTCAGCTACAGAAGAACATTCATAAACAAGAAACGTGCAGTCGCCATCTTAAAAAGTCTAAGCAACGGACTCTTGGTGTGATACACTTGTCAGCCACTAGACGGTGCCATCAGATAAAAGAAATACTCCGGAGAGCTACTTTAACATGTTTTAATAAAAGTTCCCCTACCTGTGTTCAGCTTGTGAAACGGTGAATTTGAGCCCATTCAGAGCCATTTTAACAGTGTTAGCAGTTTGGGTGTTAGCGGCTAACAGCAGCTGAATTTGAACTATTATCCTGAAGCAGACAGTTACTAACAGAAATCACTAGATTCTGTTTTTAAAACAAAACACAAAGTTATGTCTCACAATGAAAATGAGTAAAATATTTAAAATAAATATAGGTTTGATTAGAAAAGTCTAACCTGATATTTTTCCTGACTTCCTCTCCATACAGGAAGTGCTCCTGGCTGACGGTGATGTAATGAGTCGGCAGCTGCTCTGATTGGTTCTTGCTGATGGTCACAACAGGGTATCCCATCTGTAAAGTCCACCTGTCCATCATGTCTCCGATGTCGATGTCCCGCCCATCTGAACGCATCGCCTGAAGGAACCAGCAGACAGACGTGAGCTTAAAGGATCTTGTTTCAGGTTCTGCTGCTCGTTAGTGACACAGGAAGTCGTTAGCCAAGGTGTTCGGGACTTTCAGGTAATTAGAGGTCTGACTGGCTAACAACTAATCAAAGAGGAAAAAAAGCTTCATTTAACAGGATTACATGAAACTACTTCTACTCTGTTAGACAAAAGAAAGCCGAGGCGACAGGAGTCGCTCACGTTACCGTGGCAACAAACGTTCTCCGTCTTATTAAATCAGCTCTAACGAGCATCTCTTCGGCCTTCATTAGGATCGTTCAATAATTAACAGCTTCACTGATTCGCTCTGCTTCTCCATCCAGGAACAACAGAGACGGAGGAGGTACGGTTCTGCCGCGCAGCCTTTGGGCCAGGAGGTTGGGAGTTTGAATACCAGACAGACAGGTCAGAGTTACCTGAGACAGCTTGCTCCACAGATCGTCTCTGGCTGCGTTGCTGTACATGTGGCTCAGGAGATAATCCTGAAAAACAGAAGGATTCATCGTGACCTTTAGAGCCCTCAAGGTCAGCCCAAGGTCAGAGGAGAAACAGGAGAGGAGCTGCTGAAGCAGGAGGTGGACAACACCACCACATGTCTATCAACTGTGTTGACCTCACGACAAGGAAGCGTATTGTAAGTCAACTTTTGTTTCTGATTTTGGATTATGCAGATATCATTTACCAGAACTCTACCGTTGTCTTCAACCTCCTGATGTTATATTCAAAAGCCTACGTCGCTTTGTTTTACCTTCTAGAACACACCACTGGCACATGTATGTATACATGGCTTTCCTTAAACGCCGGCGTCAATTTCACTGGTTGTCACTTATTTTTTAAATGCATCTTTTTTGATTTTCCATCTTATTTGAAAATGTTGTTAGTACCCTTTAATTCTGTGTGTCACACTAGGATCACGATCAGCTCTCTTTCGTAATTCCTTGATTTAAAAAGAAGAAGGGAAACGTGCCTTCTGTGTTACCTGGAACACGTTACCTGGAACACGTTACCTGGAACACGTTACCTGGAACACGTTACCTGCACATTTAAGATCATTTTCTTCATTTTGCTTCTTTAGAAATGCTGTTTATGAGTGTGAAGCAGACTTGTAATTGCTTTGATCCACTGCCTGATATTAGGACCATATATAAAGTATCATATTTACACTCATCTCTTCTGTTTGCACGACAGCAGGATTTTTTTAAGTCTTGGTAGATTTTGTTAATTAGTTTTGTGATTTATGTCTCAGACTTGTCGATTCGTTACGTCTCTGCTTTCTTGTACTTTATTTGCTTTACTGTCAGAAACGAGACGATTCATCTCAAGTGATTTTATCCTCCTAAAGTATGAGTTAATAAATAAATAAATACGTATGAGTTTAGAGACTAAAGGACTAATGTGACAAAAAAAAGACGCTGTTGCATCAAAACACTGAGACATAAAATAATTAGAGCAGGTGTCTGCAGCTCCTTCAGTCTGAGGCTGGAAGACGGGAGATGAAAGGACATTTTTATTATTGATGTTCATCTGAAAACCAAATAAATCATATCTGATAAGAGCTCCAGCTTTACGACATGATTAGTACTTTCCTCAAAAACCTGCTGAATAAATTCCTATGCATTCTGCTGGAGGATCTGAGTTCTGCATGTAGCAAACTCCAGTTTAATCGCATTACCAGTCGACTACTTGTGGATTTCCATTAACTTGCAGCTTGTCTGGTTTCAGTGGGATCCCAAGGTGTGTCCAGACCAGTCTAAAGACATGATCCCTCTCTGGGTGGAGTCAGGGCGCTCCTACTGAAAATGTCTTCCTGGATCTGAGAGGTCTGGGAATCTGTTAAAACCTGTTTGCTCCATCTGCCTCGTAGACCTCGTGATGTTTCAGAAGGATGTTCCTGCTTCATCTGGCAACACATAAATGTGTCACCATGGTGAATCTAGATCACGCCAGAGTCCGTGGATCTGATCCAACAGAACCAGAGTCTGAGGCAACACGTTTCACCATCATGGAGAATTTAATTTTAGTTTCCAGTTTCACTGAGAAAAAGCAGGTTTGAACCACCTGGGGCCTCATTCATAAAGCTTACTGACGGACCAAACGGGGTCTGGACATTGTGTAAGTCGTTTTCTACGTAAACGTGATTTATAAAGAGAGACTTGACAGGAACTTTAAAGCAGCAGTCCACTAATCTGTAAAGGTGACATTCTCACCCTGAGCTGTGGTTTAATGTAGTTAATAAGCCCCGCCCCGTCCCGTAGGACCCCATGCAATGGGAACCGAGTGCGTGTCAGCATTAGCCAATAGCGTTAGACATCCACTTACGTACAGATGTCAATCACAGAGAGTGCCAGTTCTTAAAATAAACATGATTTACAGCCTCTCGGGTTGAGTGTCCTGTATTCTCCATCGAGGTGACAGAGGTAACATCCAGGGGCTAAGCTAAACTCCTCCTCGAGGATCCCAAGGTGTTTCCAGACCAGAGAGGATATTCGTCCTCTCAATGACCAGAAAACCTTAAAGCAACACTAAAGAGTTTTACACTTTAAGCTGTTGCTTTCAGACTGGTTTCAGTGATTCTAGAGGCAGAAACCTCCCATTGGACAGCCTTCTGCTGACCAGAAACCCAACAGTTTTGTGGTAAAGGCAGGAACACAGATCTCTAACTGCTTTACGACAATAGCCTTTGACTAGCAGTTAGCTTTTTCAGTTCTCCGCCCGTCAATAAAAAACACAAGAAGAAGAATTTTGCTTGTTTGTCATCACGGCAGAGCCTGGGAGTAAAGGTAAGAGAGAAGGGTCAGGAGTTAAGGAGGCCTCCTAATCACCCAGCTGACTCCTACTCTGAACAACAGTCTGAATCAGTCATGTTTGAGTTGGACCTGAATCTGGACGCAGCCAAAAAGCAGCAGAAGCATCAAAACAAACAACAACAACAACAAGGGCCATCGACTGTTATGTTCGTTTACTTCAAACCTTAAAACCTGATATATGAAATAATATTTAAAAATTCAGTTTTTAAAACACACACACACACACACACACACACACACACACACACACACATGCACACACCCCCCTAAATGATATCAGTTCTATGTAATGATGTGATTCTATAACAACATAACAGTAATAAATACATAAAACCTGGCTCTTGCCATCTGCAGACTCTCCACCAGGGGGCAGTAGACATGAACAGCACTATGGCAGGTTTCTGATGAAGGTACTAATCCTGATGCTCCACTGGGATGCTTTAAGACGTCCCGCCCATGGGACATTACTGCTATCAACCACGTTACAGTCATGTGACCCGGACTGCTGAGGCGCTTTAAGGTTTGATCTGATTGGTCGGCTTTAGTTGGTCTGACGGATCAGGAGGGTTAGATGTTGAACATCAGATCGCGTCTCACAGTCATCACACACACATCTACAGAAGGTGGCAGGCTAGCGTGGACTAACCCCTAACCCCATCTCCCCAGCTTTGTGTCTTTCCCACCTAGAAACACAAACCAGTTAAACTAATGAGCGATGCTCCACCTTTCAGGTTATTTGTGATACGTTCCTGTTGCTGCTAAAACAGCTGAATTATCCACCGTGTTTTAAACACGTGCATATTTAGTTTGTCGTGTTTAGTTGTGCATCCTGCAGCATTCCCCTAAACAGACCTCGTCAGCTTTATTTGACTGTTTTCATAAACACGTTTAAATACCATCATTTTAAACGTGTGATCTGAAAGTCGTGGGGTTTGGACTCAGAACTGGAAGCGGGCGTCTTTTGGAGAATTTCTTGATTCCAGGGGACAACGATGTTCATGAACACTGAAAAG
>SSNS01000262.1:490802-508302 GCA_006937985.1 Aphyosemion australe | reverse complement strand
GGTGCAGGCTGGCTCTGATTTACAGGACCAGAACCTCTACGCCAAACAGAACCAAACAAGGCCACTAAAAACCCAGATGAGTCCTGTTGCTTAATGAAAAGCTTTGAGAGAATCTAAAGATTTGTTTTGTTTTTGTGAAAATCTGTTGATCATTTATTTTTTAATCTTGTTTCTTTACTCTTTAGTTTCATTTCCGTTATCTTTATTCGCTCATCAGGTCTTTGTCTCGAGTCCCTCTCCTTTCACATTTAAAGTCACGTTTTTTAACATGCTGAGTTTTTACTAATTCTGTTGAAATGAACCTCTGTCTAATTAGTGGGTTATAATATTTAGCCTAATTTGGTTTTAATGAAGCTCTCATGTTGGAATGTTGGAAATTCAAAGCATAATAAACAAAAACTCCCCGATACCAAACTCAATAGGGACGTGTCTAATTCCTGGTCCAGTGTGGGTATGTTGAGTTCATAGATTAGAATGATGAAGTTGATGTTAATTGGAGTGAACCTGCATCCAGGTGTCTTCACGTTTTAATGGAAAATCAAGTAAACGGTAATTCCCACCTCTCCTCTGGGATCAGACTACTTCCTGGGTCTTTGTCAAGTCTGGTGTAAAAGTTTGTAAATGAACCTGGAGTGTAATATCTGGGAGCTGAGGTGTGTGCAGCTGTGAGCCCGCTCAATTAGTTAGGAAGAACCCAGTTTTATTAAATCTCATTTCTGGATGTTCTACTTTAAACGGGAGATTCATCCTCAGGGTTAGGCAATCAGATTATTACTCTCATTATGTGTGACACACACACACACACACACACACACACACAAACAAACAAACAAACAGAGGTTTTGCTACAAATGACTCAATCAGTCATTCGGTAAAAGGCCGTTTGGAGAGGGAATGAGAATGACGCGGTGAGAAATAAAACCAGAACCAGACCAAATGAGACATCAGCTCTCATTAACAGACACTTTAAATCACCTGAAGTCAGGTCCATCTGGTCATTATGCAGCAGATGGACCTAAACCGGGCCAACACAAACACACAGATGTCGGGTTGGGGCTGCGTTCAGGAGCAGCTGCTGAACTTTAAAACTTCAGTTCATCTCCTCCTCCTCCTCACCTGTTCTTCCTCCGACTCTCCTCCTCATCAGTTCGTTTTAATTTGTGTGGGGAGTGTTTCAGCTCCAAGGCACTCATCAGAGAATCACAACGGAACATTCTGGATGTTGGATCAGATGGTTTCTACTAAAACCGTTTTATAATCTGACATTTGGAGTCTTCACATCAACCTTCTGGTGAATGTCTTTGTCGTTTTCCTCACTTGCTCTGATAATAAATCTTTAAAAGAGGCTAATGTGTGTCGTAATCAAAGCTAATAGAGGTCCAAATAAATATTAGAGCGTGTGACCTTTTGTTTTGGCTGGGCGGTGTATTTTCAAAAATAAAATATTTTCAAAAAAAGAGAATAAAAACTATCTGGAGTCGTGTTAACTCTTTGTTTTGGTCTTAATCTTTTTGTCGGCTTCAGTTAAAGGATCCAAATATTAAAAAGTGAATTATTAAAATCTGATTAATGATGAACAGGAACTACTTACTGCATCGGTTTAAATGAGTTATTAATGAAAAGAATCAGCCGTCAAGAACAAATGAAAATGTATGAAAACCTGCTTTAAAACGTTTTAATCAGCCTGCTTTGTAATTGTTGTGCTCGTTACTGGAGACACGCGTTTCCATTAAAACGTTTGGCCGCGTGGAACCGGAGGAACCGGGTTTAAACCGACATGTCGCTCAGAAACAGGCTGTGTGTGTCTGCAGAAGATAAGGTGTTTGTGTCAAACCCATTCAGTACTGGAAGTAACCGCTGCTGGTCGACAGAAACAAAGCAGCGCCTCTCCGGTAATTTAAAGTTCTGCAGCGGTCTTCAGAAGTTTCGCCAAGTGGTCCTGCAGCTCAGGAGGAATTCTTCTGCCTCTGAGCATGTGTTCACCAACCAGAGATAAAAACATACAGACTCCAGTTTAATCATCTGAAACAGATCCAGAAAGAGGAGGAACCAGAACCAGAACCAGGTCTGTGGGAGTTAACGGAGGTGGACGGGTTCAGGAGAAGACGTCACATCTAGGAGTTCCACCCCCTCAAAAAGCCCGTTTTAACTTCGTATTCCAGTTACGTAAAGTTTTACCCAACAGAACCAAAGTCCATCAGAACCAGGCGGATCCAAATCTGATTCTGGTTGTTTCTTAACATTTAAATCAGACCTTTACAGAATTATTCATCTAAAACATAATGTTTAAGCACAAAGTAAAAAGTTATTTTATTCTCTCTCGAGGGCTCCAGCCTTCCTGCTCTAAAGCTCTTTATCCAAATCCCGACGTTCACCATTAGGTTCTAGTTTATGAATGAATAAAGCAAACGTGGACTTTATGAATATGCTGATTAATGCCTAAACTTGGACATGTTTATGGTAGAATTTGGGTTTTTTGTGTAATGAAACAAATAAACAGGTTATTTTATTGGAGCTTAATTCATTTTAAAGAGTTTTGTTTTCAGTTTCTTTAAGTATAAAAAGTGAATTAATATACAAAAAATAAAAGGAAATGATGCAAAATCAATAATAACAGGAAAATTATAGCTTAAAAACCAGAATTTGAGGTTTTTTCTCTTTAAAGGTTGGTTTAAAACAAATAACTAAACTTGAATAAATAAAAGAAATCACACCCTGATCAGAACGGGCCGATATTCTGCATGACTGTTTCTTCATCCTGGCTCATAAACAGCAGCAATTTGATGAGAAAATCCTTTAATCGTGTTCAAAGTGGACTTTAGAGTATTTAGGTTTACATTTTCAGAGTTTAAAACAGAATTATTAAATCATTTTCTTATGTTTCAGCTTCGTATGATCCAGTTTTACGCTTCACGGAGATGGATTCACTTCTACTGCGTTAAACATTTAAGGCCGTCGGCGTCATAACGGTAAAACTAAACCAGAGTAACACAAGAGTTTTCCACTCACCATGTTCCACTTTGGGAAGAGGAAGTCGGTGCCGACGTACTCGAAGAAATGAGCAAAACCTTCTTTTAACCAAACATCTTCCCACCAGACGGGAGTCACCAGATCACCGAACCACTAAAAAAACCACAGAAGAAGAAACGATTCATGAATTTATTTTCTCAGAATGGCTGCATGAATCCCTGTTGGTGAATTATCCCGCTGAGGTCCAGCTGTGGAAACAAAACATTCATTCACTGATCACACGAGAACCTACATTTATGATTATCTGACAGTTTCGTTTGTTTCCTCTTGATGCTTCTAGACCAGTGTTTCTCAACCCTGGTCCTCAGCGCCCCCCTGTCCTGCATGTTTTCCATGTTGCCCTTTCAAACACCAGTGTTTTACCTGCTGCCACACACCTGACACAAATGAGTGAGTGATTAACAGGCTTCTGCAGCCATGTGCTGAAGCAGAGACATGGAAAACATGCAGGACATGGGGGCGCTGAGGACCAGGGTTGAGAAACCCTGCTCTAGACTAAAAGCTTCCAGACGTAGAATGTTCTAAAACCATCAAGTCAGTCACATGAGTTTGACTCAGAGAACTGGAGTTGTTCAAAGTTCTTTTCTGTGATTCTTTTTCAAGTCAAAAAATCATTTTTACCTCAGAAATAAAAAAATCGTAAGATTCACTGAAAAAGTAGCTCTGATCTATAGAAGCAGACCTGCTTTTCCTGGGTTAGCTGTTTGGTACCCGAACCAGAATCCAGCCTGTTTGCTCATTTAAGATGTTGAACCCACTTTTCCCAACCTAGTGAATTCAACCCAGTGTTCATAATCCTAATCTAGTGTTCATAATCCTAATCTAGTGTTCATAATCCTAATCCAGTGATAATAATCAGTGCATGTGTACAGCTGTGTGTACGCGTCAAAAATTATGCGTACGAACCCGTTCCTGTGCCACTACACCTTTTTGCAAACTAGTGTTAAATCATCATGAGTTCTGCCATCGATACGCGCTTCCTGAATGCTAACGTGCTCATTACGAGCTTATGCCCAACGACCGCCACTCAGCTCAAACATCCTGTTTCGTAGACCAACCCTAACCTGGTGACCCTAATCCTAACCCGGTGACCCTAATCCTAACCCAGTTACCAAGTTTCAACCAGGCCACCGAGTCGGTCCTGAAGAGAACTGAACTACAAACGTCTGAAGGTGGTTCAGCTCGACCGAGTGTTTCCTCAGAGACTCGATGAACCAGCGGTGCGGTTTAATGAAAGAGCAGCAAGTAAAGAAAGAACCCAACAGAACTCTGTGGATAAACCGTGGAGCCACCAGAAGAAGACACGTGGACCAGACTGTTTCCTGGCAACAGTGTCTGAATATAAATGTTAGGGAACAAACGTGCATGCCCTGCAGCTTCATCCAGTCTGAACGTTCCCTCTAAACCCAGAGCTGCTCCGCTGAAAATCTAAAAAGCTAAAATTCCCTTCAAAACCCGTTAAAGCCCTGATCTGCAGGTCCATGGCTCGGTTCTGTTTGTGACCCTGAGTGTTGAAACTGATCCAAGTCTGGACGATAAAGACTAGAGCGGTTCAGGTGTTGTTTGAATTGTTCATCTGGAAGGGAACAGAGTTTAATCGCAGGTCTCAGACCAGCCCGGAAGAGAACCCCGTTTGGATCAGAACCAGAGCTGCGTTTGTTGTGGAGGTGGAGGAAGAACAGTCGGTGTTTGTTTTAAGAGAGGAATGAGAGTGAGCTGTTTGTGAAGCCGCGGGGGCGAGGACTCCCATTCCAGTGGAGCACAGCCAGCTGGGAGCCTGGAAACCAAACCGGCAGGATAATTAAACGATGGTAGAGAAACAGAGAAGTACGGAGGAGGCCAGAACGGTAACCGTGGTAATCAGCTTCATGATGAATGACACAAAAAACACAAAACTCTTCAATACAACACTTCCTGTTTGTTCTGCAGCTCATTTATGACTCATTTAGTCTCTGTTTCCTTTTTCCTATTTAAATTTGTTTCCTTTAAGTTGAGCTGAAGTTTCTGTGATGTCGTTTGTTTCACTTCACCAGCGTTGTGTTTCACGTTTGTCATTTTGTGTGCAGCTGAGGAGCCACGACTTTTCTAGAAGCCTGCCTAGTGATCCGCTCACAGCAGCTTTAGATAACATCCTTTTGTTTGGGCTGAAATTCTTGTTTTTATTTTAACAGACAAAATAATTAAAAAGGAATCTGAAAAGTTCAACGTCGCTTTCAACACATGCAGGAAACAAAAATAAGGTGTGAGGTTTTTTTATCTCCACTAACTGAAGCACAAAGCTCAGGTTGGAAATAAAAAAACCACACCTGTTTATAAAAACAAAAGAATAAATAACAACAAAAACAATCTTAACGCTAAACCTGCACAAAGACTGATTTACATAGAGATTAAAACATGCAACAGATCCCGGACAGGCCCCCAAAAATGAGGTGACTGATTAAGGTTTATAAATAATGTTCATTAATATTTAGTTTGTTCTGACATAGAATCTGTCATCAAACTGGTCTTTATTTACTAAACAACAGCAAAACCTCCAATACGTCCACTAATTTATTTTTCCAAACTAGGACAAAATACTTTCTTTTTTAAAGTTTGTTGACTCTTAGCAACCAGTTTTAGCTGAAAATCTGCTAAATGTACAGAACTTGAGCTATTTTTGTGTTTGCTGAGGTTGATTAGCTGTGGCAGCCATCTTGAATCTTGTTGACTGTTATCACTTGTCAAAGTTGATCCAAGGATTGCGTTGTGAGAGTTTCCTTAAAATGTGTTTGTGGTTTATTTGATGCTTCACTAATAAACTGAGTTGATGCCAAAGTTCTATGTTGGGGTTTCTGAAGAGGCCTTGGTGTTGCGTGTACCACAAAAGAAATTCCCAAAAACACATTTTCCAGTTAAAAAAACAAAAATCACATTTTTGTTCAGAATCGTGTGATGTGTAACTCCAGGAGTCTGTGATGGGGACGAACCAAAGCTACTGCGAGCTAGAGCCATTTCACTTTGCGAAAGTTAGCTAGCATTGACGGCCATCTTGTTTTTGGCCCTAAAATTTAATCACTGTTGACATCCTTTGAGTTTTATTAAATCCTGTCTTGTGAAATTTTGCTAACAACACAGACCGACTTTTGAAGAAAATGCTTAAAAATATAAAAAATTATTCAAACTCATTTTATACAGAAATATAATCACGTGTAGTTTACTTGTGAGGTATTTTGGCTCCGCCTCCACTGAATTTTTGGCAGATGCTTTAATCCAAAGCGACTTGCAAATGCTTATTAAACGATGACCTAAACGTGCAGTCTTTAATTGTGTTTAATAGCTTTGTTTTGTTTTCTTGTTATTAATTCTAAACGAACTGCGTCATCGTTTACTGAACCCTTTTTAACCCAGCTCTCTGCGGCTCCCGGGGGAAACCAAGTCAAATTGGGTCAAGTTAGATTAACTTAAAACATCTAAAACTCTAAATAATGCAGCGGGATTAGATTTACGAGGCAGAGTTTGTTAGGGGGGTATTTCATTAACCCTTGGGAGAATCAGATGGTTTCCGATTCAAAACATAAACTAAACTATTGAGGTGATAAACAAGATCAACAGGAACGTTGTTCTCACAACACTGAAGAGATACATGTACATCAGAATCTTTCATTTGAATTTTCCCTTTAAAGTTGAATTCCTACGCGTTTGGATGAGAGAATCAGCCCCCGCTCGGTCGTTTGTTCTCGTTGCACAAACTGCTGCTGCTCTTCCATTAAACATGACCGTTTACATTTGATTTCTGCTTCTTTAAAATTATTTCACTTTTCTGTGTTGGAAGTGGGTCAAGAAGTTTCCCACTTGTTCAAATGTCCTGACAAACAGAACAGAATTCATTTTACACTGCAGAGACTCTAGCTTCATGGTGACAGACTCCATGAAAATGAACTAATTCTCTATAGTTTCAGTCTGGTAATTAAAAATGACAACTTCAGCTTTTGCTTTTTTGTCTTCATTAGCTCCTCTGTCTGCTTTCCTCTGTGTCAGCCTCATTAAAACATAAAAACGCCTCCGTGGGTCGGCCGGTTCTGATGGGGAGGTTGACTCTGGTTGCTATGGTTCTGTTGTTGTCATGGTTGCGCTCCAGCGTCGTGGGTGGGGGTCCACATACAACAAGTCAAAGAGGAAAACGATGTAAACCTGGAGGGATCGACAGCTGAGCCTGATGATGGAGAGATGAACGTCCAACATCAGGAAGAACGATGAGTCACGGATGAGAAACGCTGAGGTCAAAGGGTCTGGAACGGTTCCCAGTGTTTGTTTCCAGAGTCGTCTGGCAAACGGTCAAATGGGTCGTAACTAGTTTTATAATAAACACTTCGATACAAGAAGACTTTGGTCTCATATTTAATGGTTCACTCTAAGAAATCATTGTTTGTTAAAGGTGTGGAACGCTCGTTTATTCAATACATTTGCAGGAGAGTCTGAGTGGCAGAACACAGCAGGATCTGGAGTCTTACTTCCTGATATGTGGACATCTCTCCTCTGATTGGCTAACAGCAACACGACTCTACCACTGACTCTGTTTGCTCTGCAACGTTGATGTTTTATCTCCACCAATAACACAAGCCTGGAGGAGTTCTGCTGTGTGGTGGAGTTGCTAATGCTAACGGTTAGCTTCTACTAGCCCAGACGTTCTCTGCTGTTTCCTGGACGCTAAACCAACAACAGCCTTCCCCGTCGTGAGTCCAGATGGGTGAGTCCATGAATGTTAAGTGACAGTGTGACGTAGATCTGTCAGGTTCATCAAGTCGAGAACCTGGACATAAAACTAGAAACCGTAAACAGATTTTACTGGAATTAAAAAACAAACATTTCTTCTACTAACAACAATGTCAGAATGTTTTAAAGAAAGTTACCAGCGGATCTTAATGAGTTAATTCTACTGTTCTACTGTTCTGGTCTACTGCTAAAAAGATGTTTTTCTTTTAACTAAAACAGTAAAAGTTTCAGTACCAAACAAACCTGAAGTAAAGCTAAGATTCAGTTTTCAAATCATGATAATAATTAAGTAATGAACCAACTTCTCCAAACCTTCCTCCAGACTCTTTTTTATGCAGACCCCACTTGTGTTTCTAGAATGATGAATTTTGATCATTTCAGATCTGAACTAATATGCTGCTCAGACTCTGAGTCATTTTAAAACTTTGTTAAAGACGCATTTTTATGAGCTGGCTTTTAACTCATTCACTGCCAGTGTCAACTTTAGTCGTCAATTGCATTTTTTTACGGGGTGGGCGTCGGAGCGAGCCCCCGCACCGTGAGAACAAACATCACGTGTCTAAAGTGGATCTTCATCCGTGTATGTCACACATCACGTGATCAGGAAGCAGAAAATCAATGGATTACGAGTTTGTTTTTGGCCGGTGCTGTGAAAAAAACGATGCGCCGAACCGGAAATGCTTCTGCAGCTCACGCTTTGACAACAGATTGTGAAAGAACAGATAACGCTAGAAATACGGTGATTCTTCCTGATGTAAGAAGTGAGTCTACTCTTTCTTTTGGTAGTTTTGGCGTTTACATGATCATAGAGCACAATGTTCTGTGACTCTTCAAAAAACAGTAAAAACGCTCAAAAACGCTGGCAGTGAATGAGTTCATTAGTAACAAATGAGGTATTTTCTACCTCTTTTAGCTTTGTTTTGCATCATTTTAGATCGTCTGTGACGACCTGGCTTTTATCAAGGATTGTCCTGAACACTTTCTCACCTATTTTAACTGTGCTTTATTTTAGAATTTAGTCGCATTGTTTTATACATTTTTATTTTTGTATTGTGATCTGTTCTTTTTTAATGCTGTGAAGCACTTTGGCCAGCAACAGCTGTATAAACGTTGTCTTTATGTCTAGCTGTTTTATCCTATCTGTTTGTGTAAAGCTAGCTATGTGTCTGTTGCTGCTGCCTCTTGGCCAGATCGTCGTTGTAAGTGAGAATGAGTTCTCAATCGACCCATCTGGTTAAATAAAGGTTAAATAAAATAAATAAAAATAAATAAACGTGCTATACAAATAAATTTGACCTTGACCATAACATGCCTATTTTAGACCTATTTTGAGGGGTACACATGGGGAAAATTATAAAATAAATGTTGCATTTATTGTGATGTTTTCTGACCAGCGAGGACAAGACTTCGTCGTTGGACAGCTTTGGGTTCTTGTGTTCTTGAACTCCTTCAGAACGAGGCGGGATCACAGTGACCAAGTTCTGTTTGTATAACTGAACAAATCTTTCAGTAAAATGATTTCCTACAAGCAGGTTCTGAAACTGATTTGCTGCAGTTGTTGGTGTGTGTGTCTATGTGAGTGTGTGTGTGTGTGTGTGTGGGGGGGGGGGGTCCCGTTTCCCGGGTGGACACACAGAACCTCCATCAGTGAAAATCCACTTGAGTGAAGATCACAGTTCAAACAGGAGAGTACAGACGGTTGTTTTCTGTCTTAATTTGTTCCAACACCATCACCTTCCTCCCTTTCTTTGTCACTCTTCTTCGTCTTCATTTTTGTTTTTCTGTCTTCTAGAACAAAGCAGATCTGTTCCTTTGATCATCGCCTCCTCCTCCTCCCCCCGTCTGGCCCTCCCTGATAAATATTCATCCCTGACTTCGATGGAGGGACTGAATCTGATTTTCCTTTTCTGTTTGGATGGAGATCCTCACGGCGTAGCGACACAAACGAGTCTGAGCTGTCGTTTGGCACAGAGATTGTTTATATCGACACATCTGTGGAACCATCAGGGCTCTCGGAGCGTCGTCGGCTCTGACTGGATGGATGTGACTTTAATGACAAACTCAGACTTCCTCAGCTTCCTGTGAACGCCGTCTGGGTGGTGATTTAACCATGGACACAAACCAAACACTGGTAAACGCATCCTGCTACTGAGTCCACCAAAACCAACGGTTCTGTATCCTCCGCCTCAGAAAACCAAACATCAGTGTTGATCTCATGTTCATGGACTCATGTTTGGGTTTTTAGGGGAAACCAGCAGTCCTAACTTCAGTGTAGATCTTTATTTCACACACCACCAGAAGATCAGTGTCATCCGGACTAGCCGGGCGGAGAAAAGCTAGATTATGTGTTTGGACACGAAGGAGGAAGGAACCCTGAGTTCTGACTTACAGGCTGTTACGCCTTAAGACATGGACCATAAATGAACCAGGACTGATTATCTATGCACGACAACTTGTTAATTAGCGTGTTAGCGGTCGGTGTGTGTAATGTTATGTTCCTGACAGCCGGTGTTTAATGTTCAGGTGAGTTTGTGATGTTTTTATAAAGCCGGTTAAAACCCAGAAACCTTTGATTTACAACAACAAAGCTGCAGCTGCGGGAAGAACCGGGAGGCTTTTCTGATGTTTTCTGTCAATTAAAAACAGAAAAAACAATTACAGCAAAACTCTTTGAAGACAAAACAAAACGCCTTTAAAAAGCCAAACCCAGAGACCGGAGTGAGTTAAACCTGGACAATCACAAACAAAATAAAAGCTATCCAACTTAAATGAACTGAAGAGTATTAACATGTTTTGAATCAAAGGAAAACATTCATTTATTTGTTTTAATGGAGCCTATTAAAGATAAAACGACAACGAGTTTTAGGTGATTTAATAGCTGCAGTGGTTTGTTTCTACCAGCAGGGGGCAGCAGCACTTCCTGCTGTAGGGGAAGCTAAACAACAATATGCTAGTTTTAAAAACAGAATACGCAGAATAAAAAAACAAAAACATTTAATACGTTTTTTAGTGGCTAAAACTCATTTTATGTGACTCATTAAAAGTTTTAACTTCTAAATTTAATTTTGCTGCATTTTCTTGAGTGAGATTTGTAAGATGTTTGCCTCCATCGCTTATGTACGCCAAAATGTGCGTCCTGAACGCGCGTTTTGACGCCAAACTCACCTGTTCTAAAGGGAGCGTTTTGGCGAACGCACATTTTTTTATCCCTTTGGCTTGCCATAATTGTATAACGTAGACTCGCAGTGGCAGATTCACCAAAGAAAGCTAGAAATCCCTTATCAGAGGAATCTAGGAAAAGAAAAGGAGAACATGATAGAACAAGAGCAAAGACCAGAGTTATTATTGGGCCGTCTTTTCCTCGCTGGAGAGCTCTTTTAGAAAGAACAGCATGAACTACGGACTCTGACCTAGCCGTGCTGCTAATGGCTAGGTAAGTAATAAATGATTTCACCAGGGTTATTGTGTTTGGTCGGGCATAAAGTTGTTATACAGTCCTGATAAAACTATTTATTCAATGTGTGGAGGTGGAAAAGTTTGTTTTCGTTGTTTTGCCTGACATTAGGAATGTAAACATGCCTCTTATGCCCGAGAGAGATTGAATGTTACGACAGTGACGTTACGCAGCAAGCCTCTAGAGGGCGACAGAGAGCATATAACTGCAAAGTTGCGGAATGCTGCTTTAAAGCTGTTATAACGAGTCTACAGAACAAGCTAGGTCTTAAACGCAAACACGGTCATGGAACACTCACTCCTCCCCTCGGGTATCTTCACTAGCTACCGAAAATCCTCTAATCCAGGCCCGGGCCTTTATTTACTCAAGCGCATCCTGGTTCAGGCCTTTATTGGAAGGAGGCCAGAATTAGAGGCAGGCCTATATTTCAATTTGAGCAAAATAAACTACCAGTAGAATGAATAAAAACAAGATTTTGTGTCTATTTGAGCGGTGACTGAAGTCTCACGTGCAAATCAAAAGTGATGATTGGTGGGTTTCACTCACGTGACCCTGCCCTGGTGCTGAACTCAAACAGTGGACAGGAAGTGTTTTGCTCTACTATAAAACACAGCGTGACGGATGAAAGTGAGTGTTCTAAATGAGCTGGCACAGATACGATATCTTCCTTTAGGTTATGACTCATTTAATTTTAAAAGTTGGACTTTTAATACATGCTGGAGGATTTACCCAACGCTGAAGCGATCGACACAACAAACTATCTCGTGTGGAAAATCTTATATTACACTGCAAACCAAAAGCCTTTTATGAGTCTGAAAGCCTACAACTATTTTATTTCAGGTTGGTTAACAGTTTAGAGATCCGGAGAAGCTTTAAATGACCGTTGTCTTGTTTATGCTCGTGAGATGTGCTATTTTAGTTACGTAATTAACTCGTAATGACAGCTAATGCTAACGGTGAGAACATGCTAGGATCTACTTATAACTAACGTTTTAAGCCTTTTTAAATCCACATTTCTGGTACATTTGTTTGATTTTATTAAGGTATTAATGCCACGCTACAACACTGAGCTAACTGCTAAAAACATTAGCACTCTAAAAGCTATTTGCGGTTTTTGTAGCTTTTAGAGTGCTAATGTTTTAGCAGTTAGCTCAGTGTTGTAACGTGGCAGGTAAACAGTTTGCAATTTGAGGTGAGGACACGTGAGAACAGTATCAAACTATTTACCTGCCACGTTACAACACTGAGCTAACTGCTAAAAACATTAGCACTCTAAAAGCTATTTGCGGTGAGGACACATGAAAACAGTATACAACTGCTTACCTGCTGTTTTTGTAGCTGCGTTTCTAAATAACTTTTCAATAAAACACCATAAAAACCTTTAGTAAGCCCTTACCTGTGATGAAGTGATCACTGCTAACTAGCATTTTCCGTTCTGTTTCTGCTCATCTTGCAGCCGGAGATTATGATCCACTAGTCCGCTGTTACCGTAAAACGTGGTATATGTGCGCCTCGAAAAATTGAGTGAGGGCTCACTTTACCGTCGATCTCTGAAAAAAAAAAACCACACCCACGCTGTTTCTAATAGTAGCCCCGGCCACTATTACAGACCGGCCTTTATTTACCCCCGCTGACAGCGAGACCGGCTAATATAGGAGACCCGGCCGGTAATGGAATACAGGCCAATATTAGAGGATTTACGGTACGTTTACATGCACCAAATTTCCCCAATCCAATTCAAATTTTGGTTGATCGGAAATCCCAAATCTCTGTTTACGTGGACACTAACTGGAATGATCCAATCATGGCACGATGCACACACCATAGATTGTGCATGCACAGAGTTGTCTTTCTCGGAAGAGAAATTGTAAACAAACGCCATCTTGTCCGCATGTCTTTTGCCTTGCATTTTATTTGCTTATTCTCTAGCTTCGGTGAATTCCCACTTTCTGCATCTTTAGATGCACTTGAGTGTATAACTCGGCATTTTTAGCCGTTTGGCCATTGAGACGTTCAGTAATATTGAGCTCCCATAGTATTTCCAGTAAAAAATAGCATCGGCAACAGATCACTTCTGTTTACCGCACGCCATGTTTTCGATCTGTCCTGAGCATGCGCAGAGGTGAAAAGAGGTCACACTGCAGTGGCACACATGCACAGTGGGCATTATTTTACCCCAACAATCCGAATGGCTGTGTACATGGACGCCAATCGGATTGATGATCGGACAAAACCACCTCTCTCAATCGGAATGAAATTTCATTCGGATCAGGCCAAATCAGATCAGAATATTCTGACTGACATGTTTACATGACGAATTTTTGATGTGATAGGGCGTTCAATCTGATTACTTGTGCCCATGTAAACGTAGCTAATGAGACGCTTCTGCCAGAACCAGAAACCCACGATGCCGGACGAAACGTGATAGTGTCAACCGGATGGTCCAGTGGTTGGTTTTGGTCCAAAAAGTGAAATGGCATTTTCACATCTGGCCTGGCCTGGTCCATTCTTGGTAGCGTCGGCCCGCCCCCGCGCAGCCAGGATTTGTTCACACAGCCTTCTCAGGAAAATGGATGTCTCTGAGCACGTGGGCGTGGCAAAGAATGTGCGGAGAAGTCTGTGGTGTCTTCCTGAAGTAAGTAAACAAAGGCGGCCGTGAGCCGTGTTGCCTTTGGAGACTCTGATATGAAGCACACAGCTTCCTGCTGTCTCACTGACACCACTGCATGCTCCTCACAGCTGTCTGTCCTCGCGCTGCAGCAGCTGGAGCAGCAGGTTGAGCAGCAGTCAGAGATGTTTACTCCACTGCATTCAGACTGATAATGACTCAGGCACGTGGGAAGTTGCTTCTGGCTGATTCTACCCACCAATCAGAGGCTCCCCCTATAGGTAGGCATGAACTTCAGTCGGCCAATCAGTCGGTGGTGGGTGTGTTGGGTCAGATTCCAAAAAAAAAACCCAGTCAGTTGAGTACAAAAAACTAACAGATTACCCAGATGTGAAAGCCCTAATATTGGTGGAGGGACTGGCAGCCTCACCTCTGTCAGTGCGCCCCAGGACAGCTGTAGCTACATTGTAGCTCAACCCCACCAGCGTGTGAATGTGTGTGAATGGGTGGATGACTGATTGTGTTGTGAAGCGCCTTGGGGGGTTGTAGAACCCTAAGAAGGCACTATACAAATACAGGCCATTTACCATTGTAGCTTTAAATGCATTTAGAAAATGGTCAGCATGTTTCTGTCTAGATTTAGTGATATTGTTGTGAATAAATAAATAACGATGTAGCTTCTGTTTGAGTCAGCCATTCTGAGACTCAATAACCTGTTTTGTAATTGTTTATTATTTTATTAAATCTGTAAATTCACTGTTATCAAGTGGCTTTAGAAAACTCCTACATTTTCCTCGGGCAGTGAAGTAACCATCGCTTAGCTCTAATTCAAGCTAGCAACAACAGATTTTCTATCTGAATATTTCTACTCAAGTCCACAATTCTCAGAATTAGAAAAGACGTCTGAGAAATCGGTATCGGCCCTCAGAGCCAGAACTGGTGCGTCTAACCCTAACCCATCTCCAGTTAAAGTAGCGTTTTATTTCTGACCAAAAGGAAACCCATTAGGACCATCATTAAACTGAACTATAATTTATATATTTGTTGTTGTTTTATTTATTTTGGTTTGTTTTATTCATGCTGAGGTGGATGTTGACGAAACTTGAGGATATTAAAGGAAAATAGTGGAAAACAAACTGGATCTCAGTCTGATGGACGATTATTTAGAGAAAGGTTATTCTGAGTTTCTCTCCCAGAAGAATGCTATAATTTATGGGTTGTTGTCAGTGTGAAGCAGCAGGGGTGTGTGTGTGTGTTTGGGGGGGGGTTCTGAGTAAACAGCAGGTTAGTTGGATGTTGCTGGTATTCTGTAACGGACAGGATGTAAAGCTGGAGTGTTTGGGGTTCGTTAAAGAGGTTTAGCTCTGGGGTTGTGTTTAAATGTGTTTGTTCACCACATAGCCTCACACACACACACACGCACACACACTTAAATATAACTGTATTCCTCTCTCACTGTTATCGATCAAACCTGCCGTCCTGAAGCGGAGACTGGAGGTAAACACACCAATAAAACCTCAGAGGAAATGTTTCCGTTTGGTTTTTGCTTCACAGATTAAAGACGATATTACGGTTAATTATCTTAACAAATATTCAGGAACATGCTGTTTTGTTTGTTTGTGATCTGAGGAGTTGCAGCATTTCTTTCTCTTCGTGTTTGAACAGCCGATTAAAAGATTTCACAATAAAAGCTCTGTTTGTTTTCTCATCCTGCCTAAACTTAACTGGAGCCTCTGGAGTACGGAAAGCCAATGATGGCAAATTATTAGAGGTAAATATGCATTTAGATAATTGTGTCAATAAGTAAATATTTATTTAAATGGTTATTTCATTCTGTAAATAATGTAATTATTCATTTATTTTGTGATGCTGTTAATCATAGATTTCAGTAATATGCCATCAAACGTAGGGGGCGGAGCTAAAGCTAACCCGTTTAAAACTTGGTGGCTCCTTTTATTACATCATTCGTCATGAGTGGGTGAAAATATTTTAGATATAGTAGAAAACAGAGAAGAGAAATAATTCCATCTAACGCTCGTTTCAGTGGATAAATGTGAGATGAATTTGGGAGGAGTAGGTATGTCAGCTTCAGGGAATTAAACTGTGTGGTGGTGGGGGGGGGGGTCATGTTTAACCTTGTTTAAATGAAATTAATCATCACAAAGAAAAAGGATGAAGATAAAATTACATTCTGTGTTTATGCAGTTTTTCAGAGGAAACTAGTGAATGTTTTAACTTTTCATTATTAAACCTTTATTTAAGCAGGAAGAGCCCGTTCCAAGATAGGCAGCAGCAGATAAACACGGCCACGCCCCCCCGGGCAAAAACAAGGCAAGCTACAAAACCTGTTTAGGTTCTCTTGTTTTTCAGCTTGAGGAAGAAAAACTTTTTTCCAAAATGTGTCTCAATCATCAGCTGGTTTCATTTATATTATTATTACCTACAAGTCCAGCAGCAACAAAGCCAGGTCACCATCAGTCCGTGATTTTGTAGCCTCCGTTAGCTCCCTCAAACTAGCGTAGGCCGCGCCGATGTTCACTCTGGTTTTAGCTCTTTGCTTCACCTCCAAAAACATTACTCTGTTACTTTTACTTCCAGGCTCCACCATGATGCCAACAGAAAAAGCAAACGTCTTCTTTTTCTTCTTCTTGGGCTTTTTATTGACGATTGGCAAACTGAAAATGCTAACTGCTAGCAATACAGCTAACAGCCGTAAAGCAGGTAAAGAGCGCCCCCTATAGGACACCTACCCGCTCCACAAAACTGGTAAGTGCAGTATCTGGCCAGCAGAGGGCAGCAGAGTGGTGTCAGATATGAAACTGGTCAAGTTTCTAACTCAACAATCACTGAGATCAACGTTAAAGTTCTAGCTTAATGTTTAAATAACTATCTGTTAAAGTTAATATATATATATATAAAATAATATATATTGAAACATTTGATTATTTATAAATTCTACACCAATTCATTGTAATATTAACAATAATTATATACTACTACTAATAATAATACTAACAATAATATTAATAACAATAATAATAATAATATTAATCTTACTGATTTCATTCAAATACTGAAACGGAAACCAGCTTCTTAAATCATTTAAGCTGTTATTTAAACATGCCTGTATTGATTTTAGCTAGAATTTGAATTTTCTGATTATTTGATCTAAACTGAACCCATTTATTTTTTCTCACCCCGACACAGACGTGTTGGTTTTGGGTTTTTCTGTCATCTTGGGGTGGGTTGAGTTGGAACTCCTAACCGAAAGCAGAAACGAGGCTCCGCTACCAGCAGGACCGGATGAATCTGTTCTCTGATGTGTTTTTGTAAATTCATCAGATTTCTACCCAGATGTTTTTAATCTTTCATGCACTTCCTGAACCTGCAGGTTCTGGAGGTTAAAGGTCAAAGGTAAAGGCTCCTGCTGCGACTCTAGACTGAACCGACCAGGAGGAACTCTGAGCCTCATCCTGAATCAGATATGAAGCAAAGAGAAAAGGTGATTTTTGTTTCTCTGAGTACCGGTTCTGACTGGTTCTGATTTATCTGAGAAATAAAATTAATACAAAAACTGATTTTATAAAGAGTCCAATTCTGATTCAGGAGGTAAACTCTTGTCATATAAACCTGGGATCGGTAGTACTTAGGTGCTT
>SSNS01000262.1:465802-478302 GCA_006937985.1 Aphyosemion australe | reverse complement strand
CGCTCAGATTACATAGTTGAAACACTAATTATTTATCATTTAAACTGAAGTACCACATGTGTGATTCAGGGCGTAAGGCAAAGACGATAACGTTTATAGCCCCGTTCAGGGAGCCATGAGCCGCCCATGAGGGGGCGGAGCCTCAGGCTCCCCATTGATTCTAGTGGGATAAAAGGTTTTTCGGTGTCATGATTTTATTCTCAACAGCTCAACTCTGCCACCTGCTGATGTCAATCAGCATCTCCTTCAGCTGAACTCTGGACTGTTGGTTTTATTTCTGAATGTTTTCATTCAAGCCATCTTTGTCCTACCTGGTGACAGATCTCGTGGACCACCACCATGGTCAGCTCCATCTTGTAGGACGACGACGACACCTCAGCGTCCAGTAGGATCTTCTGCTCCACGAAGACGCTGAGCCCCCAGTTCTCCATGGCGGCGTACGGATGTTTGGGCACCGCCAACAGGTCTGGAACAAAACACGGTGACTGGGTCAGAGGGTTCATCTGTTCTGCAACAGCAGTGACTTTAACAACCAGCTCTGGTATCAGCTGTTTAGCATGTAAACAAACTGTGTCAGCAACCCGTTTATCTAACAAACCCAGTTAAACCAGAATACAGGATCTGATCAAACTAAAACTATTAAACCTTTCATGTGTGTTAGACGATGGCTGAAAAGAACCCAAACGGTGTTTTTGTTTTCCATCTGGGACTCTCTCAGCCTCCAGATGTTTGGTAAACCTGTTTCAGTGATGAAGAAACACCTTTCAGAGCTGGTTTGACTAACTCAGAAATGTGAAAACAAAAGGTGCAATCAGTGTGAGAAACGTGTAATTAAAGAGATCTGAACGCCGAGGCGGCCTGATTAAATCTGATGTTTTTATTCTGAGAGCGAAGCCGTTCTCCATCAGCTCAAGAGAAACGTTTCACAGCTGAGCAGAACTTCCTCCCAGGATCACAGCGGATGTTTTCCGTAGGAACTGGTGTAACGTGAGAAGTGAGTTTCAGCACAGAAACACGATTAAAGACGAGGAGGGAAGAAGGTGTAAAGGTGAAAATTAACTTTCTCACTTTAACAGGAGGCTGGCTGCTTTCAGGAGCAAACCGAGGAATTCTTCAGCAGATAAACGAGACAAAAGTGTGATTCTCTGTTCAGGTTTAAAATAACATTCTCCACCAAGAACCTCTTATCATTAAAAATAAAGCAGGACGAGAAACAGAAAATGTGTGTGCTACTGTAGGTTTTATATTATTATTAAAGTCACATCTGACCGTTTCGCTGTGGAAGCCATCAGCTCTCCTCACAGCAACAGCTCTGAGGATGAAGGTCTAGATGAAGCAGGAAACCGCTGACGTCAGACCCGGGTCCTCCAGAGGTTTTAACACCAGATCCAAAAGAACCCGTGTTGTTGCTTCAGGACCACGGCCAACGACAGGAGAGCTTCATCGTTTTGACCTCTAATGATTTATCTGATGGAGTGTTGCCAGCTGGCAGGTGTTTAAGAGGCGGTCACACCTGAACCTGTCTGGGTTTTATTATCGCTCAGATTAAACCTCATGCAGCATCGGGTAGTGACCTTCTACTGGGTCAAGCTTAAACACCAGGATGGTCCTACATTACCCAGAATGCAACAGGACTGGGGTTTTGAGCTGAAAACTGTTTATTTTTGTTTGTAAACTTAAAACAGCTGCAGCACACACACACACACACACACGCACACACACACACGCACACACACACACGCACGCACACACACCGTGGTTCTGTCCCAGATTCCTGGGAGCTGATGAAGAGCGTGAGAGGAGCAGAAACACCTGAGGAGGAGAGGCAACATGTCTGAGCTCCTGTTGGAAACATGTTTAGTAAACAAAGTTGCGTGTTGTTGTATGAAGTCCAACATGACACACGTCACACGGGTCCCAGCTGATCCCGCAGCAGCAGCTGATGTGAGGTCAGTGAGCATCAGACCAGAAACTCGTCTGAACCTTTAAACGCCGACCCACTTCCTACGGTTACTGTTCGTTTAACGATGACTCAGCAGACGGTGAAATAAACAACAAATAAAGCAAAGAACAACAACCATAAAGACACAACGAGCCTTTTCTTCACTTTATCCTGAAAGTTCAGTAAAATCTGTTTTTACACGAGAAAATTCTTTAAATTGTAATTTTATCAGAGAAATAAATCAAAATGTTTTTATGCTCATTTATCCCACGTCAGGGCCACACATTCAACATTACTGCAGATATTTGTGCAATGCATCATGGGTATCCTGTGATGTCAGACCATCAGGACCAATCACCCGAGCTGAACCACAACTTTGGATTTCAGTACGATTCACCATTTTCTCTGACGCAGATTTAAACTCCCGTAAGTCTGGTGTGATGCACCTGACCCATCCCTGTGGTGGGCAGCGGTGAGCTGCAGCTGTGGCCGCACCCGGGAACTATTTGGTGGTTTAACCCCCCAATCCAACCCCTTAATGCTGTGTCAAGCGAGGAGGCATTGGGTTCTATTTTTAAAGTCTTTGGTATGACCCGACCGGGATTTGAACCCACGACCTCCCAGTCTCAGGGCGGACACTCGTTCCACTAGGCCACTGAGCTGGTTTGAGCTGGATGGTTCTGATACATAAACGGGAGTCTGTCATCAGGATCTGGGTCACGAGCCGAACCGTCAACACCGCCGGTTTGATCCCGTCTGAGACGAGACTCCCCGTGCCCCCGCAGACTTCCAGAGCGGCGCTCCGACCGCAGCCTGAATCCAATCCCTCCAGGCTCAACGTGATTGGCTGACAGCTCATTACCCACATGACTGAGGCTCAGACAGCAGAACTGATTGGCCGGCGGAGGGGGAGCGGAGAGATGATTGTTTTGGGGGGTTGTTAAGGTGGAACATGCAAATGAGACATTACCCTCAGCAGACATTTAAATTAAAAGGAGAGTAATGGTTTGGTTCTACTGCAGAGCGGAGCTGCAGGACGTCTCAGGGGACAGATGTGAGGACGACCAGAGTCACGTCTCTGATGTCTCGCTCACGCCGTCGCTCAGCTGCTTCAGAGACAATCAGCTGATTCTGGATCAGCAATAAAATCTTATAAAATAACATAAAAGCAAGTAAATCTTGATTTAAAATCAAGAGATTAGATTCAAATGAAGAAACATCTAAAAGACTCAGAGTCCTGTTTTTATTCTTTTGTCCTCCAGAGGGACAAACCCTCGTCCTGCATCTCAGAGACAAAGTGGTGGTTTGATTCAGACCTTCAGCCGGAGCAGACGGTCTGTTACCAACAGATCATTTTATCACCTGGAACTCATTTCCAGAATTCCATCATTTCTCTCTGGAGACACCGGTCCTCTCACAGATTGGACTCTGCTGCCTGGTCAGAATGAAATCAGATCACATCTAAAGCTCAGCTGCAGGAGGTCTGCTGCTCAGAGGACATGTCCTACAAGCTCTGAGACCTGGTCACATGCTTTTTGGCCTTTAGTGGAGCTCTCCTGGTTCTTCTGCATGAAGCTCATTAATGTTGAACATGTGATCGATGGTGTGATCAGAAAGTGACACATCTTAAATTCAAAGTTTATCTTGTCCTGTTTTAAATGATCTCCTTTGGCTTTTATGCCATCTGTCCACATCCAGGGAGGTCGTCTACAGACCTGAGGACCAGAGATGGTCCTCTAGCCTTCAGCTGGCCGTAGATGGTCTTGTAGGCTTCCGCTTTAACATGCTGATCAATAATATTCATGCCATTTTGCGTCGGCGCAAGGGCTCTCCAACAGGCCCGCAGAGGCTGACGGAGACTTGCCGTCTTTAACTATCCGTTGAAAGTGACGGAGACCACAAGCTTGTCGGTCCGGAGTGCAGCTGAGTGTTTTGCTAACCTGTAGGGAACATCGGCGACAAAGTTATACAGAAAGTAGCTAAGTTATCAGAAATGTTGCTAAGCTGTTCGCAAGATGCTTTTAGGAAATAAAAATCAAGAAGAGGGTCTGAAAAGTTGTTAGAAATAGCGACAAAGTTGCTAAGTTGGCAACGCTGTGTGGGAGGTGCGCTTGATTTACAGTTCGGCATAGTGCGGGAGTAAACCGCGAGGGGGAGGAGCAAATAATCGACTAGTTTTGTTTTTATAATCGTTCAAAACCCATATCGTAACTGGGATTAAAATTCGATTAATTGAGCAGCCCTAATTTGTATATACATAATCTGTGGTCAACGCTCCATGGTCATTCGCCATCTTGAAATACTGTAGCTGTTTAGGGACATACAAGATATGATGTACCGCATTTCACGTTTGACACCAAAGTCCTCCTCCCTCTAAATGTTTTGCAGGGGTGGCGTTGGAAATTCTGCTCCTTCCTCTTGGGTTGCTTGCCCTGCTCTAACTACATGTGATCGCTGGATTGAAAGCTGGAAGCCATTTATAACTGTGGCAGTGACAGCACAGCTGCGTGGGAGCAGCAGAAACAGTAAATAAAACTTGGTGTTTTCACATAGCCTTTTTGATGCATGTGGGCTACTGTAGCTACTCTGAACTGCGTGGCGATAAGGAGTCAAACACTTTTACACACTGGGGCTTTAAACAGGCAGGCTGGAGACACCTGTGCTGCTGATTACAGGACACACCTGTCTCCTAACGCGTCCCTGTATTGGTTTTGAATTATTTTGTGTTGTCTGGTTCTGGTTATTCCAGCTGTTTTATTGGTGTTGGTAAACAACACCAGAACTTCTGGATCAGACAGAACTCAGAATCTAAAACAAGAGAAACTCCAGCTTTATTTCCATCATTTCTGTTATTTCTTTAGATGAACAAATAAATCAGAACTTCCTTCTGCCTCTGATGCCCCCCCCAACATATTCTGTCATGACTTCCTGTTTTCACTTGCATTCCTCGGCCTGATCGAGCCGTCGTGTTTTTGTGTCGTCCGTCTCATTTCTGGACCCAGGGGTCCACTTGTGTCTCGCTTTGCCACAAACGCCTCAGATGAGGCGGCGCAGGCAGCAGCCGCTCCCGTCTCCTCTCTTTGTTTCAAGCCTTTCTTCGTCTCCGCGGTCGAGCTCCACTTGTGCCCCAATCAGCTCATTCAGATAAGTGCAGCGACGTTCCGGCAGACACGGGAGGAGACGCGCTGAATGTTAAAAACGCAGCTACAGAACCACCATCACTCCGACCCGACAGAACAAACAACCCGCTGTTCATCCGTGTTCTGATTAAAGGTTGGAAAGCAAAAACTACAAATAACATCTAAATGTTCTGATCCGTTTCAGTTGTTAATGATCCAAACTCTGATGTCAGAGTTCCGTTCTGACGAGGAGAGGATCAAATGGACCTGATTTATTTGGGTCATCATGTAACTAATGTTGCTGCTGCCTCTTGGCCAGATCGTCGTTGTAAATGGGAATGAGTTCTCAATCGACTCATCTGGTTAAATAAAGGTTAAATAAAATAAAATAAAATAAATAAAAAAGCGAAAAATCACATTAGAAATGCAGCAAAAATCATTTATCATGTTTATAATAATCAGATGTTTTAATTCATTTAACTCAGGAGCTGTTTCACCCAAAACCAAACTTTAGTTACAGGGTTTAGTGTTTTCTGGTATCAACGGTTTTAGTTATACTAGAGACAGTTATAGTTATACTACAGACAGTTATAGTTATACTAGAGACAGTTATAGTTATACTAGAGACAGTTATAGTTATACTAGAGACAGTTATAGTTATAGAGACAGTTATAGTTATACTAGAGACAGTTATAGTTATAAAGACAGTTATAGTTATACTAGAGACAGTTATAGTTATAATAGAGATAGTTATAGTTATAATAGAGACAGTTATAGTTATACTAGAGACAGTTATAGTTATAATAGAGACAGTTATAGTTATAATAGAGACAGTTATAGTTATACTAGAGACAGTTATAGTTATAGAGACAGTTATAGTTATACTAGAGACAGTTATAGTTATAGAGACAGTTATAGTTATACTAGAGACAGTTATAGTTATACTAGAGACAGTTATAGTTATAGAGACAGTTATAGTTATACTAGAGACAGTTATAGTTATAGAGACAGTTATAGTTATACTAGAGACAGTTATAGTTATACTAGAGACAGTTATAGTTATACTAGAGACAGTTATAGTTATAAGAGACAGTTATAGTTATACTAGAGACAGTTATAGTTATACTAGAGACAGTTATAGTTATAGAGACAGTTATAGTTATACTAGAGACAGTTATAGTTATACTAGAGACAGTTATAGTTATACTAGAGACAGTTATAGTTATACTAGAGACAGTTATAGTTATACTAGAGACAGTTATAGTTATAGAGACAGTTATAGTTATACTAGAGACAGTTATAGTTATACTAGAGACAGTTATAGTTATAGAGACAGTTATAGTTATAATAGAGACAGTTATAGTTATAAAGACAGTTATAGTTATACTAGAGACAGTTATAGTTATACTAGAGACAGTTATAGTTATAGAAACAGTTATAGTTATACTAGAGACAGTTATAGTTATACTAGAGACAGTTATAGTTATACTACAGACAGTTATAGTTATACTAGAGACAGTTATAGTTATAGAGACAGTTATAGTTATACTAGAGACAGTTATAGTTATAGAGACAGTTATAGTTATACTAGAGACAGTTATAGTTATAGAGACAGTTATAGTTATACTACAGACAGTTATAGTTATACTAGAGACAGTTATAGTTATAGAGACAGTTATAGTTATACTAGAGACAGTTATAGTTATAGAGACAGTTATAGTTATACTAGAGACAGTTATAGTTATAGTGACACTAGAGACAGAATTATAGTTATAGAGACAGTTATAGTTATACTAGAGACAGTTATAGTTATAGTTATAGAGACAGTTATAGTTATACTAGAGACAGTTATAGTTATACTAGAGACAGTTATAGTTATAGTTATAATTTATTTATAATAATCAGATGTTTTAATTCATTTAACTCAGGAGCTGTTTCACCCAAAACCAAACTTTAGTTACAGGGTTTAGTGTTTTCTGGTATCAACGGTTTTAGTTATACTAGAGACAGTTATAGTTATACTACAGACAGTTATAGTTATACTAGAGACAGTTAAAGTTATACTAGAGACAGTTATAGTTATACTAGAGACAGTAATAGTTATAGAGACAGTTAAAGTTATACTAGAGACAGTTATAGTTATAGTTATAGTTATAGTTATAGAGACAGTTATAGTTATACTAGAGACAGTTATAGTTATAGAGACAGTTATAGTTATAGTTATACTAGAGACAATTATAGTTATAGAGACAGTTGTAGTTATACTAGAGACAGTTATAGTTATAGAGACAGTTATAGTTATAGAGACAGTTATAGTTATACTAGAGACAGTTATAGTTATAGTTATACTAGAGACAATTATAGTTATAGAGACAGTTATAGTTATACTAGAGACAGTTATAGATATAGTTATAGAGACAGTTATAGTTATACTAGAGACAGTTATAGTTATACTAGAGACAATTATAGTTATAGAGACAGTTATAGTTATACTAGAGACAGTTATAGTTATAGTTATAGAGACAGTTATAGTTATAGAGACAGTTATAGTTATANATGTCCTACAAGCACCGAGACCTGGTCACATGCTTTTTGGCCTTTAGTGGAGCTCTCCTGGTTCTTCTGCATGAAGCTCATTAATGTTGAACATGTGATCGATGGTGTGATCAGAAAGTGACACATCTTAAATTCAAAGTTTATCTTGTCCTGTTTTAAATGAACTCCTTTGGCTTTTATGCCATCTGTCCACATCCAGGGAGGTCGTCTACAGACCTGAGGACCAGAGATGGTCCTCTAGCCCAGGGTTTCTCAACCCTGGTCCTCAGGGCCCCCTGCCCTGCATGTTTTCCATGTCTCTGCTTCAGCACATGGCTGCAGAAGCCTGTTAATCACTCACTCATTTGTGTCAGGTGTGTGGCAGCAGGTAAAACACTGGTGTTTGAAAGGGCAACATGGAAAACATGCAGGGCAGGGGGCCCTGAGGACCAGGGTTGAGAAACCCTGATCTAGCCTTCAGCTGGCCTTAGATGGTCTTGTAGGCTTCCGCTTTAACATGCTGATCAATAATATTCATGCTGAGACATCTGTGACCTCAGCTCTCTGAGGTCCGGGATCAGTGTGGTACACACCCAGCTACCAAACAGCACTGTGACTACCCTTCAGCCTTTAAAGGAACAGTGTGTAATACTTTTATTTGTTTACTATCAAATTCTGTGTAGAAGTTCAGAAACTTGTCTTTTCTAAATATTCCTGTTAGCTTGAAATTTTACATTTGTATTAGGGCTGCTCGATTATGGCAAAAATGATAATCACAATTATTTTGACTGAAATTAAAATCTCGATTATTTAAGACGATTTTTAATTAACGTTGATTTTATTTATTTATTTAGTTAGTTTGTTAGTCAGTCATAAAATTGCACAGGGCACAATCAAATCAGAGGAAAAGAAAAGTAAATGAAAAAGAAAGAAAGAACCAAGATAATCACAAAAACAATTCCTAATTCCTCGTGTAAAAGAGCCAATACACATACTCATAGTTAATAACCAAAAGGGTCTAGGCTAAAGTTTAACTTATTCAAGCCTACCCGAAACAGACCCAATTTGATCAAACAAATACTGCAAATACTGACTAAAAGAGCTACACAGTGCAAACATCTGTAATATAAAATAAATATAAACATATAAACATCTATGCTGTAGTGAACTTCCACAACCTGCTGCATAATAATTTAGCCCTGTCCAGCAGAGCCATAGGGGAGTGTGTACAGCTGCACGATGCAACGTGTCGCTCAGAGATGAACTGATGATTATTTATCAGCATGAGAACCTGGAGGTGTGACGTGAGAGCGCATGAAGACAGTCAAATGCGTGTAAATCCACTTCAGGTGCGGCTCGCTGTCTTGAATTTATTTAACTTGTAAAACAACATTTTTCTAGCGAATGAGATCCACCGAGAAAGGTTTATGATTGATCAGTCGACATAAAGCCTATAATATATTATAATTCTCCATCTGCGTCGGTACGGAGACACGCAACGCCATTTTGCGTCGGCGCAAGGGCTCTCCAACAGGCCCGCAGAGGCTGACGGAGACTTGCCGTCTTTAACTATCCGTTGAAAGTGACGGAGACCACAAGCTTGTCGGTCCGGAGTGCAGCTGAGTGTTTTGCTAACCTGTAGGGAACATCGGCGACAAAGTTATACAGAAAGTAGCTAAGAGTTATCAGAAATGTTGCTAAGCTGTTCGCTAGATGCTTTTAGGAAATAAAAGTCAAGAAGAGGGTCTGAAAAGTTGTTAGAAATAGCGACAAAGTTGCTAAGTTGGCAACGCTGTGTGGGAGGTGCGCTTGATTTGCAGTTCGGCGTAGCGCGGGAGTAAACCGCGAGGGGGAGGAGCAAATAATCGACTTGTTTTGTTTTTATAATCGTTCAAAACCCATATCGTAATTGGGATTAAAATTCGATTAATTGAGCAGCCCTAATTTGTATATACATAAACTGGTCAACGCTCCATGGTCATTCGCCATCTTGAAATACTGTAGCTGTTTAGGGACATACAAGATATGATGTACCGCATTTCACGTTTGACACCAAAGTCCTTCTCCCTCTAAATGTTTTGCGGGGGTGGCGTTGGTTCCCTCCGTGGCAGCCTTGCTGGTTTGGGGAAATTCTGCTCCTTCCTCTTGGGTTGCTTGCCCTGCTCTAACTACATGTGATCGCTGGATTGAAAGCTGGAAGCCATTTATAACTGTGGCAATGATCGCACGGCTGCGTGGGAGCAGCAGAAACAGTAAATAAAACTTGCAGATGTTTGAAAGCTGGCGTGGTGTTTTCACATAGCCTTTTTGATGCATGTGGGCTACTGTAGCTACTCTGAACTGCGTGGCGATAAGGAGTCAAACACTTTTACACACTGGGGCTTTAAACAGGCAGGCTGGAGACACCTGTGCTGCTGATTACAGGACACACCTGTCTCCTAACGCGTCCCTGTATTGGTTTTGAATTATTTTGTGTTGTCTGGTTCTGGATATTCCAGCTGTTTTATTGGTGTTGGTAAACAACACCAGAACTTCTGGATCAGACAGAACTCAGAATCTAAAACAAGAGAAACTCCAGCTTTATTTCCATCATTTCTGTTATTTCTTTAGATGAACAAATAAATCAGAACTTCCTTCTGCCTCTGATGCCCCCCCCAACATATTCTGTTATGACTTCCTGTTTTCACTTGCATTCCTCGGCCTGATCGAGCCGTCGTGTTTTTGTGTCGTCCGTCTCATTTCTGGACCCAGGGGTCCACTTGTGTCTCGCTTTGCCACAAACGCCTCAGATGAGGCGGCGCAGGCAGCAGCCGCTCCCGTCTCCTCTCTTTGTTTCAAGCCTTTCTTCGTCTCCGCGGTCGAGCTCCACTTGTGCCCCAATCAGCTCATTCAGATAAGTGCAGCGACGTTCCGGCAGACACGGGAGGAGACGCGCTGAATGTTAAAAACGCAGCTACAGAACCACCATCACTCCGACCCGACAGAACAAACAACCCGCTGTTCATCCGTGTTCTGATTAAAGGTTGGAAAGCAAAAACTACAAATAACATCTAAATGTTCTGATCCGTTTCAGTTGTTAATGATCTAAACTCTGATGTCAGAGTTCCGTTCTGACGAGGAGAGGATCAAATGGACCTGATTTATTTGGGTCATCATGTAACTAATGTTGCTGCTGCCTCTTGGCCAGATCGTCGTTGTAAATGGGAATGAGTTCTCAATCGACTCATCTGGTTAAATAAAGGTTAAATAAAATAAAATAAAAAAGCGAAAAATCACATTAGAAATGCAGCAAAAATCATTTATCATGTTTATAATAATCAGATGTTTTAATTCATTTAACTCAGGAGCTGATTCACCCAAAACCAAACTTTAGTTACAGGGTTTAGTGTTTTCTGGTATCAACGGTTTTAGTTATACTAGAGACAGTTATAGTTATACTAGAGACAGTTATAGTTATAGAGACAGTTATAGTTATACTAGAGACAGTTATAGTTATAGAGACAGTTATAGTTATACTAGAGACAGTTATAGTTATACTAGAGACAGTTATAGTTATAGAGACAGTTATAGTTATACTAGAGACATTTATAGTTATACTAGAGACAGTTATAGTTATACTAGAGACAGTTATAGTTATAGAGACAGTTATAGTTATACTAGAGACAGTTATAGTTATAGAGACAGTTACAGTTATACTAGAGACAGCTATAGTTATAGAGACAGTTATAGTTATACTAGAGACAGTTATAGTTATATTAGAGACAGTTATAGTTATAGAGACAGTTATAGTTATAATTATACTAGAGACAGTTATAGTTATAGAGACAGTTATAGTTATACTAGAGACAGTTATAGTTATATATAGAGACAGTTATAGTTATAGAGACAGTTATAGTTATAGTTATACTAGAGACAGTTATAGTTATAGAGACAGTTATAGTTATACTAGAGACAGTTATAGTTATATTAGAGACAGTTATAGTTATAGAGACAGTTATAGTTATAATTATACTAGAGACAGTTATAGTTATAGAGACAGTTATAGTTATACTAGAGACAGTTATAGTTATATTAGAGACAGTTATAGTTATAGAGACAGTTATAGTTATAATTATACTAGAGACAGTTATAGTTATAGAGACAGTTATAGTTATACTAGAGACAGTTATAGTTATATTAGAGACAGTTATAGTTATAGAGACAGTTATAGTTATAATTATACTAGAGACAGTTATAGTTATAGAGACAGTTATAGTTATACTAGAGACAGTTATAGTTATATTAGAGACAGTTATAGTTATAGAGACAGTTATAGTTATAATTATACTAGAGACAGTTATAGTTATAGAGACAGTTATAGTTATACTAGAGACAGTTATAGTTATAGAGACAGTTATAGTTATACTAGAGACAGTTATAGATATACTAGAGACAGTTATAGTTATATTAGAGACAGTTATAGTTATAGAGACAGTTATAGTTATACTAGAGACAGTTATAGTTATAGAGACAGTTATAGTTATAGTTATAATAGAGACAGTTATAATAGAGACAGTTATAGTTATAATTATACTAGAGACAGTTATAGTTATAGAGACAGTTATAGTTATAGAGACAGTTATAGTTATACTAGAGACAGTTATAGTTATACTAGAGACAGTTATAGTTATAGAGACAGTTATAGTTATAGAGACAGTTATAGTTATATTAGAGACAGTTATAGTTATACTAGAGACAGTTATAGTTATACTAGAGACAGTTATAGTTATAGAGACAGTTATAGTTATACTAGAGACAGTTATAGTTATAGAGACAGTTATAGTTATACTAGAGACAGTTATAGATATACTAGAGACAGTTATAGTTATACTAGAGACAGTTATAGTTATAGAGACAGTTATAGT
>SSNS01000262.1:445719-465791 GCA_006937985.1 Aphyosemion australe | reverse complement strand
CCTCCTCCTGCCCGGCTCAGTGGTGGTGGGTTGCTCTACCCTGTGCGGCGTCTCCTGGACGTCCGCCGCCGGGGCAGGGGTTTTCAGTATCTGGTCGATTGGGAGGGGTATGGTCCAGAGGACCGTTCCTGGGTCCCCAGGGCCTTCATCGATGACCCTTCCCTTATCCGGGACTTTGAGGCCTCTCGGGCTGCCTCCTCCTCCGCCTCCTCCTCCTCTGCTGGGACGCCGGGGGGCGTCCCTTGTGGGGGGGGTACTGTCATGGCTAATTGATCTCCTCTCCTAGTGTTCCTCAGGTGAGCGTGTAGAGAGCAGGACCAGCTGAGACAAATCACCAATTATCCAGCCAGGGCATTTAAGGAGCAGCTGGACACACCTCAGTGCCGGATGATTACTCATGTTTGGGTAGTTCGAGCCACTTGAAGCCTCCAGTGTTTTGTACCTGTTTCTAGTGTGTATCAAGCCAGTAATTCCTTGTGTTTTTGCCACCCCAGGTGTTTTCAGTCATTTGCAACTCAGCTGCCATAACCTCCTTGGATCTCACGCTCCAGTCCAGTTACCCTACTCCTTCCCTGGCTGCCCGCTCTCTACCGCTTGCCTGCCCCTGGACCATCCTGCTCTTCTCCGTGTCCACTACCACAACCCCCAGCCTGACAACTTCCCCCCCCGAGCGCTCACACCGTTCCTGGAGACAGTAAGCCAGCCAACCATCCTCTTCTCTCCCTCACAAAGACCAGAGACTTACCCGTTCTGTTTTACAGAGCTTCTGGACATTCCTGCCACCCGTTTGGAGCAGCGCTTTATTTTGGTGTCTTTAATAAATATCTTGATTTCCTTTCAGTCAGTGGTCTGTGTTTGATTCCACATGTCGTGGGTGAAACACGTACCTTCCGTCATGACAGTTATAGTTATAGTTATAGAGACAGTTATAGTTATACTAGAGACAGTTATAGTTATAGTTATACTAGAGACAATTATAGTTATAGAGACAGTTATAGTTATACTAGAGACAGTTATAGTTATACTAGAGACAGTTATAGTTATAGTTATAGAGACAGTTATAGTTATACTAGAGACAGTTATAGTTATAGTNTGTTGGCCATAAAGTTGGCTTTTGAGGAGTGGCGTCACTGGCTGGAGGGAGCTGAACTTCCCATCATCGTGTGGACGGACCATAAAAATCTCTCCTACCTCAAGGAGGCAAAACGACTCAATTCCCGCCAGGCACGTTGGTCCCTTTTCTTTTCTCGTTTTAACTACATGATCTCTTACAGACCTGGAACCAAGAACGTCAAGCCCGACGCCCTGTCCCGCCAGTATGCCGCAGACAAGGAGAGTGAACCCACACCCATCATTCCGTCCTCATGCATCATTGGAGCGGTCACCTGGGATATCTTCAAGAGGATAAAGGAGGCCCAACGGACCGAACCAGACCCAGGTACGGGCCCCCCAAGAATGACTTATGTTCCAGCAAGCGTCCGAGGTCCGCTGATTCATTGGGCCCACACGGCCAAGTTCTCTATTCATCCAGGTGTCAGTAGGACCCTGTCCCTGCTCCGCAGAGATTTCTGGTGGCCCTCCATGTACCGGGATGTGAGAGACTATATTAATGCTTGTCATGTCTGTGCCCGCAACAAGAGCAACAACCAACCACCATCTGGTCTCCTCCATCCTCTTCCTGTTCCAGCACGTCCGTGGTCTCACATCGCCCTAGATTTCGTCACCGGGCTGCCCCCTTCTCGGGGATTCACTGTAATACTCACCATTGTGGATCGTTTTTCCAAGGCCTGTCATCTAGTTCCCCTCAAGGCTCTTCCCTCGTCAGTGGAGACGGCCAACCTCCTGGTCAAGCATGTGTTTCGCCTCCATGGACTTCCCGCCGAAATCCTCTCGGACAGGGGACCTCAGTTTGTGTCACGAGTCTGGAAGACGTTCGCGGAGAACCTGGGTGCTCGGGTGTCTCTCAGTTCGGGTTTTCATCCCCAGACCAACGGGCAATGTGAGAGGCTCAATCAGGAGCTTGGGGCCATGTTAAGATGTGTGTGCTCGGCCAACCCATCGAGCTGGAGCTCGCAGTTGCCATGGATAGAATATGCTCACAATGCCCACACTTCATCTTCCACCTGCAAATCCCCGTTCGAGGCGTCTCTGGGTTACCAGCCTCCCTTGCTTCCACCTAGCCACATGGCTCCGACCTCGGTCCCGCAGTTCATTCGCCGCGCCAGGCGCACCTGGTCCATGACCTCTGCTGCCCTCCACCGTACTGCAGACCGTAATCGGCGCATGGCGGATCGTCATCGACGACCTGCGCCGGCCTATGCCCCTGGTCAGCAGGTCTGGCTTTCTACAAGGGACATCAAACTCAAGAACACGTGTCGTAAGTTCTCTCCTAGGTTCATTGGCCCATACCGAATCACTGCTGTGGTGAACCCTTCTGCGGTGCGCCTGGATCTGCCCTCATCGATGAGGGTCCACCCCGTCTTCCATGTGTCTCTGATTAAGCCTGTGGCCTCCAGTCCCCTGTGTCCTCCGCCTGCTCCACCTCCTCCTGCCCGGCTCAGTGGTGGTGGGTTGCTCTACCCTGTGCGGCGTCTCCTGGACGTCCGCCGCCGGGGCAGGGGTTTTCAGTATCTGGTCGATTGGGAGGGGTATGGTCCAGAGGACCGTTCCTGGGTCCCCAGGGCCTTCATCGATGACCCTTCCCTTATCCGGGACTTTGAGGCCTCTCGGGCTGCCTCCTCCTCCGCCTCCTCCTCCTCTGCTGGGACGCCGGGGGGCGTCCCTTGTGGGGGGGGTACTGTCATGGCTAATTGATCTCCTCTCCTAGTGTTCCTCAGGTGAGCGTGTAGAGAGCAGGACCAGCTGAGACAAATCACCAATTATCCAGCCAGGGCATTTAAGGAGCAGCTGGACACACCTCAGTGCCGGATGATTACTCATGTTTGGGTAGTTCGAGCCACTTGAAGCCTCCAGTGTTTTGTACCTGTTTCTAGTGTGTATCAAGCCAGTAATTCCTTGTGTTTTTGCCACCCCAGGTGTTTTCAGTCATTTGCAACTCAGCTGCCATAACCTCCTTGGATCTCACGCTCCAGTCCAGTTACCCTACTCCTTCCCTGGCTGCCCGCTCTCTACCGCTTGCCTGCCCCTGGACCATCCTGCTCTTCTCCGTGTCCACTACCACAACCCCCAGCCTGACAACTTCCCCCCCCGAGCGCTCACACCGTTCCTGGAGACAGTAAGCCAGCCAACCATCCTCTTCTCTCCCTCACAAAGACCAGAGACTTACCCGTTCTGTTTTACAGAGCTTCTGGACATTCCTGCCACCCGTTTGGAGCAGCGCTTTATTTTGGTGTCTTTAATAAATATCTTGATTTCCTTTCAGTCAGTGGTCTGTGTTTGATTCCACATGTCGTGGGTGAAACACGTACCTTCCGTCATGACAGTTATAGTTATAGTTATAGAGACAGTTATAGTTATACTAGAGACAGTTATAGTTATAGTTATACTAGAGACAATTATAGTTATAGAGACAGTTATAGTTATACTAGAGACAGTTATAGTTATAGTTATAGAGACAGTTATAGTTATACTAGAGACAGTTATAGTTATACTAGAGACAGTTATAGTTATAGTTATAGAGACAGTTATAGTTATACTAGAGACAGTTATAGTTATAGTTATACTAGAGACAGTTATAGTAGAGACAGTTATAGTTATAGGTATAGAGACTAATCTGTGCTTGCGTTCAGAACCAGAAATGGTGCATCTCTGCACCGGCAGAGGCAGCAGTAGCTCAGGAGGTAGAGCGGGTTGTCCAGTAATCGGAATGTTGCAGGTTCAATCCCAGCTCCCCCCATAGAATGCTGCTGTTGTGTCCTTGGGCAAGACACTTAACCAGCCTTGCCTGCTGGTGGTGGTCGGAGGGACCGGTGGCGCCAGTGTACTGCAGGCCTCAGCTCTGTCAGTGTGCCCCAGGGCAGCTGTGGCTACGTTGTAGCTCATCCCCACCAGTGTGTGAATGTGTCTGTACAAATACAGACCATTTACCATCTCTGATCTATCAGTTAGAGCCAGTGGTTCTGTGGACTCAGATGTTGACAAACTGTAAACAAAGTTCCTGAATGGGTTACCAAACCCAAAATCCTTGACCGCGTTCCATCAGAACCAACGTTAAAACTGATGTTCGATATTCCTGCATCCTTAGCCAAGTCCTACATCTCAGTTCAGAGCGACTCCGATGGAACATTTGTACGTTTTCTCACCACCTAGCTAAAAGCCAAGTCCTAGTGAATTCTGGGATTTGGAACAGCGATTAGAAAAAACGGACCTATTATTCCTGTTATCCTGTTTTCTCCGGCGGGCGCCAGCAGAACAGCAGCTGGGTCTGCGGGGGTCCAACTTGTGATGTTGGTGTTAAAAGCAGCCGAGTCAGAAAACAGAAAATAAACTGATTTAGCTCTGATTTTATTAAATCATCTCATTAATGAGAACCGGATCAGAACCGCTTCAAATTCTTTCTCCTGTCTGAAACTTTCATCCCTCCCTGCCATCTGTTTTTCTGCTCCCTCCCTCGTTTCTCTCCAGCTGGACCAGGATCAGTTCTGGTGTCCTGCAGCGTCCTGCTGACCCGGTCAGAGCTGAGAGCGGTACCGGACGGCGCGCTGACCCGTTTGAGTTATCCTCAGATGAGAGGCGTTTCTGAAACTCCTTACGTGGATGGAACCGATTCTGGTTACTGGCATCATTTCCAGGTTACTGACCTGATCCAGCAGCTGTAACCAAAACATGAGAAGTCAAAGTTTGAATTTTTAGAACCGGTTGTTGATTAAATATTGATTCTTTCTGTTCAGGGTCTAATTTTCTCAAACTGCTGCAGTCAGGGAATAAAAAGGGATCAAACTGAATAGAAACATGATTTTCCTGATGTACGTGTACATTTATTTATTTTTATTTAACCAGGAAGAAAATCCCACTCAGATTAAACCTCTTTTTCAAGGGAGACCTGATCAAGGTCAGGTTTAGATTTAAATTAAAGTAACTATCGAATAAATATACGTATATTTGGAACGTTTTCTTTGAAACGCTCAGAACTTTTTTCATTTCTGTGAAGTTTAAAGTTTAACATTCTGAAGGATGAAGCTCCAGTCGTCCAGCAGAGACGCAGCAGGTGGAGGAGAACAGGAATCCTGCTTGATGCTTGGGAACGTCTTCAGACATAAATCATTTATGCATCTTATATATTCAGTTGTTTTGCATTCAGATGAAACGATGAGGTCCGCACTAACCAGATCTATCATTAAAAACCAACCCTGTGATTGGAGGGCGGAGTTATTCTGACCGATGATGACCACGGACGTCCTTCATCCTACGACAACGTTCCCGATCCTGTTGAGGAACATTCGGGGTTTGTACCAGAACTGGATCAGAAATCCTTTTGTTCTCGAGCCATCGGGTTCGACAACGAACGAATGATTTATTTAGTGTTACAATAATGATGCTGGTAATGAGAACCTGGCAGTGGTTGCTATGGAAACAGAAGCAAAGAGAAAAGTTTGGGTGTTAAATCAGGAAATAAAGATCAATATTTGATTTCCTGTTTTTTCTGTCTGTAAATATTTGAGAGTGACGGACAGAAAGGTGCTGCTGGACAAAACCCAATGATTCATGGTGCTTTATATTCTAATGGAGTCTGAGCAAACAGCCTCATAAATTATCCACTTCAAACAGAAACGCTGCCGAGGCAAAGAAACGGCTAATAGAGGAGATTAATTAGTCTGTTGACAGGATTACACACAAACAGGAAACCTGGAGCGCCGATCCACACAGACTCACTCTGAACACGTCACCCAGGTCACCTCGCCTTGGTGGTTTCACTGGACCACTGACCCGGTGCTCAGACCACCTGACCCGGTCCTCAGACCACCTAACCCAGTGCTCAGACCACCTGACCCATTAAACAGACCACCTGACCCGGTACACAGACCACCTGACCCAGTGCTCAGACCACCTGACCCATTAAACAGACCACCTGACCCGGTGCACAGACCACCTGACCTGGTGAACAGACCACCTGACCCGGTACACAGACCACCTGACCCGGTGCTCAGACCACCCGACCCGGTGCTCAGACCACCCGACCTGGTGCACAGACCACCTCACCTGGTGTACAGACCACCCGACCCATTAAACAGACCACCCGACCCGGTGCTCAGACCACCTGACCTGTTGAACAGACCACCTGACCCATTGGGCAGCAGTAGCTCAGGAGGTAGAGCGGGTTGTCCAGTAATCGGAAGGTTGCAGGTTCGATCCCGGCTCCGACCAGAGAATGCTGCTGTGTGTCCTTGGGCAAGACACTTAACCCGCCTTGCCTGCTGGTGGTGGTCGGAGGGACCGGTGGCGCCAGTGCTCGGCAGCCTCGCCTCTGTCAGTGCGCCCCAGGGCAGCTGTGGCTACATCGTAGCTCATCCCCACCAGCGTGTGAATGGGTGAATTGAGTTGATTGTGTTGTGAAGCGCCTTGGGGGGTTGTAGAACCCTAAGAAGGCGCTATACAAATACAGACCATTTACCATTTACCATTAAACAGACCACCTGACCCGGTGCTCAGACCACCCGACCCGGTGCTCAGACCACCCGACCCGGTGCACAGACCACCTGACCCGGTGCTCAGACCACCTGACCCGGTGCTCAGACCACCTGACCCGGTGCACAGACCACCCGACCCGGTGCTCAGACCACCTGACCCGGTGTACAGACCACCCGACCTGGTGCACAGACCACCTGACCTGGTGCACAGACCACCTGACCTGGTGCACAGACCACCTGACCTGGTGTACAGACCACCTGACCCGGTGCACAGACCACCTGACCTGGTGTACAGACCACCTGACCTGGTGCTCAGACCACCTGACCTGGTGCACAGACCACCTGACCCGGTGTACAGACCACCTGACCTGGTGCACAGACCACCTGACCCGGTGTTCTGACCCACATGGGGCCTGGACGATGTAAAGACGTTGACGCTGCTGAACAGTAAATGAAGGAACGATTTAATCTTCCTCTGCTGGTTCAGCTTCAGGCTAATGATCAGACTCATTATGAGGATGTTGGCGCTCGGCTGAAGCGCTGTCCGCAGCTTCAGGCTGAACCGGTTCTGCTGTTAATAACACACATCTGAACACGTTATCTGAGGTCATACAGCCTGGAGACTAAAGGACCCACCAAATACTGGTCTTTAGTATCATTTCTGTTAGCACAGAAACACCAGTCCCACTCAGAGGCGATAAGCTACATGGGGAGGATGGTACCACCGATAGGAAACAAAATATTTAAGTCAAATAAGACAGAAAACTACAGAACGGTTAGAACTGGATCATTAACGGTTTAGTTTTTCACACAAAACTTAACTGGGAGCCAAACGATGAAGCCGAGGGAACCATTTGGAGCCGATGGAGTTCAGGCTGATATAAAGTGATGATAAAATAAAGTTTATAAATAAGGTTTTGCTCGTGCCAACTTTATACTGAAAACTGAATCTATACAGTCCTGATGAATAAAACCTCCGTGCTGCAGAAATGATAAATAATGAAGGATTTCTCCATCCTGTGATGAATTAAAGATCAGTAAAAAAATAAAAAAAAATAAAACATTAAAATCCGACGACTCAGGTGGCGCTGTGGGATCCCCACCAGCATCGTTCTAGAATCCTAAACACAAAAACAATCATCTGAGTTTCACTTTATAAAACGACATTTATTCACCCAGATCCTTTACTGTCTGCATGGAGGATCTACTGGGAGGGAAAAGGTTTATATTCCACATGATTTTAATTTAATTCTGTCTGATTAGAAACACACACACACCTGGTTTATGAATACAGTCGTGACACTAAGCAATAAAACTGTATTTGTAAAACTACAGATTTGTGAGAATCTGAGTTAATTAAAATCCTCCACTACTGTAAATTAAGACCAGTTTTTCAGCATCATCTTCCTCACATCATTAAACTCCATTAATTAGATTAATCCTCTCTATCTTCCTCCTTAATCAGGACACGTCTGCGGGGCGATCCACGGCTCCGCCGGTCGTTGACTCGTGTCCTAATTTGTCCGTTTGTTCACGGCGAATCAGAGACGAGCTCTCATCAGAAAACATCAGCGGAGATACGGAGTTGGATGATTAACCCTGGTCTCGTTAAACCGTCACATTGAACTAAAATCGCTGGGTAAAAGCGCCGACTGTAAACAGAGACGTCACACACGAAGGATAACACATTAATTGTGTTTAAATGTGAGATTTGATGTGAAACCAGGTAAACCTGATCTCTGATCAGCTCTTAGTGAACATCTGGGAGATCCAGATGACGGTGAGATGATAAAAACCTCAATCAGGTGAAAATCTCTAATATGAGTCATAATTAAATCAGATTTTTTATTTTCAAATACATTTTTGTCACGTTAAAGCTGCTTTAGCGGATCTACAGAACAAGCTAGGTCTTTAACGTAAACACGGTCACGGAGCACTCCCCCTCCCCTCAGGTATCGTCACTGGTTCTGCGTTCACAGGAACCAGAAACCCGCATCACCAGAGGAAACGAGCTAGCGCTAACCACCAGTCTCTGTTTTCTAGGTCCAAACGTCTTCTGTTGTCCGTGACTCTGGTAGTTTGTCCTAAAGCTGAAGTGGTAGCAGCCGGCCGTTTCTCCTTCTCTGATGTTATTGAGGGAGAACCTCTCACACCAGTGGTGTTCTGGTGCTGAATACGTGAGTGAGGAATGAGTGGAGGACCCAGGGAAGAGCGGCGGTTCAACCGGATGGTCCAGTGGTTGGTTCTGGTCTGAAACGTGTTACTGGTGGAGGTTTTTAGACAAATGCAAGAGAACCACTTTAATATTGTTTTATCTGTATAATATATCTATAGCCATGTTAGAACCGTGTTAAGAGGCATGAAAAAAAAAACATTTGAAGCTCTTTTGTTTTCCAAATTTGCCGTTGTAGCTTTAAAGAGTTAAATATTAAAAGGCTGTTTAATAATTGTAGTTGCTTGTTTGAAACATGGCAGCGAGGTCATCATTATGTGGTGTTCTATTAAACTCTTAATGATTATTATTAATAGATATTAGAGAACATAATAAAAACTTGACGACATCCACCACTAGCTGGGCTACATTCACCTGGTCCTAGGGTTCATTTACCATCTGCTGGGCTACATCTTCAGCTGGGAGGTGCACCCCCCACCAGCTGTACTGAGCTGTATCTCCCTAACAGCAAAACAAAGGTAGGCACGGCATCAGATGTGTGTGCTGTCTCCATAGATAATATTTCTCATACCAGTGACAGCCAGACCAACTCATCTGTATAACCTCTAACATAAATCACGGTCAAATAACTATCAGAAACCCAGTAATAAAAAAGTGTTGATCTGTAAAGATTTTCCAGACACATGAGCAGCTTAAATTGCTTCTTCTTAATTTTCTGAGATACTGAATGGATGGATGTTAGTTTTGTTTGTTTTCAGGTATTTGAACCGGGCAGTGATGTTTTGTTTCTGTGTTTTTGTTTTGTTTAAACTTTGTTGTTCTTATTATTTTAATGTTATTCATAATTCCTTACATTTTGCTTTGAGTCAACAAAAAACATTATGAAAATCTATTTTACCTACAAAATATTCATTTGTTTGAAAAATGAAATAAAAATGTAAGAAATGAAAGTGAGTTCTGCTAAACAAGGACAAAAAGTTAAGTTGATGAGAAAAAATAAATCACAGAAGATTTCAACATTAAAGGTGTGGTTCACTGAAAAACCATGTTTATTGATTATTTCTGATTCTAACGGGTCACTCTGAGTGAACATGAAAACAGTCTCCTCCACCTATCTCCTGCATCAGCTTCTGATAGAAAACAGACTCTAGGTGAAACTCTAGGATTAGAAAATCCTGACAGATCTACGTCACACTGTCACTGAACATTAATGGACTCACCCATCTTGACTCACGACGGGGAAGGCTGTTGTTGGTTTAGCGTCCAGGAAACAGCAGAGAACGTCTGGGCTAGAAGAAGCTAACCGTTAGCATTAGCAACTCCACCACACAGCAGAACTCCTCCAGGCTTGTGTTATTTGTGGAGATAAAACATCAACGTTGCAGAGCAAACAGAGTCAGTGGTAGAGTCGTGTTGCTGTTAGCCAATCAGAGGAGAGATGTCCACATATCAGGAAGTAAGACTCCAGATCCTGTCGTCTGAAGTTAGTTTTTACTTCCAGAATTTAGTTTAGGAGAAATTAAAAAGATAAAAGTAATTTGCTAAAGTTCACTGGGTGAAGCAGCCCTGAAATCCACAATCGTTGCAACTGTGTTCAACTTCAGGAGAGAATCAAACACAACAGAGAACACAAACAAATACTCGACCAGCTGGTAGATCAGTTTCAGGTGTGTCTGATGATCTCATCACACCTGGACCACATCTTCAGTTAGCTTGTTATGGAAACAACACAGGTTCCTCCTCACGTTACCATGGCAACAGCTGTTAGGTCACAGAGTCAGTGAGAGGCTGTCAAACACTGGTGTGTGTGTGTGTATGTGTGTGTGTGTGTGTGTGTGTGTGTGTGTTNCATCTTAAAAGTGATTGAAAGCGTTTATTTAACCGTTTTGAAGTGAATTTTGGTGTAAACGCTCCGGTCCCCCTCCTGTTCTTCAGGTCTGTGATGTTTCTGATGAATCTGTTCGGTTTTCCAAATATTCAACATTTTTTCTGTCTTCAAAGATTCAAACACAAAGAACCCACTCAACTCGATTTAAAGTCATTTTTAAACAAACTTCCTGCAGCTTTCAGGGGCTGACTGACCTAAACTCACCGATGTTTCCTTATAAGACGCCTGGTTGTCTGATCCCGGATCAGAGGAGGAAACGTTCAGCTGCTTCGTCCGTCTGAGGAGTCGAAGCGTCGCTGCAGTTCGGTCCGTTTCCGATCATTCCATCTGGGATAAAAGAGCCGTGATTGATGCTTCCAGCCTGAACAGAACTTTCTCTGGACGGCTGCCGTGGAGCTCGGAGAATCTGTCGACTGTAAATCAACTCAGCCTGAAGAAATTCAGGTTTAAAAGGATCAAACCTCCGTAAAGCTCCTGAGGTTCTGGTTTTTCATAAAGTCCTTCAGTCCTTTAAACTCTGAAGTTCGTTTGTCCTCCAGATTTCCCAGACGTCTCTGGTTTCCCTGTTCAGGAACGAGTCCATTCCGGATTAAACTTCCAGCTAAATCCTAAAACCCAAAAGCAGGAAAACAAAGATTCTGAGTTTTTTGTGTGACGCTCCGTCAGTAAATGAAAACCCATTTAAGATGTTTGACCCGGTTCTGCAGTGAGCTCGTTAACCCAGAACCTGGAGACGAGCAGGTTTCTCCTCCTCCTATCAGATCGATCCACTCCTGGATCCGAGGTGACCCCTGGCTCCTCCTGGATAATCCACTTGAACTGTTCCTTCCAGGTCCTGGACGGGTTCTGCGCTGCTAAAAATAAAGTCCCGCGCTGCTTTGAAACACTTCCTGTAGCGACCCGGTCTTCATGCTTCCTGTGAAACTCTGAATTCCCTTCGTGTGTTTGGATCAAAGACGGAACAGCGATTATATCCTGGTTCTAATAATAATAATAATTCATCGAATTTATATAGCGCTTTGTTAGGACACTCAAAGACGCTGCATGCACTCTCACATTCACACACTGCTCTGTTCTGTTCTGTTCGGTTCTTGCAGCACGACGACCCGGACGTAAAGATCCAACAACAGAACCGGTTTGAGGAGGAACTTTCTGCCATAAAATCCAACATGGCTGCTCCAGTCAGCTGGGTTTCACCGCCTCACTTTTCAATAACGAAAGAGGGCGGAGCCACGGTGGCCATCTTTCTCTGACACACACCAGATTTAATTTTTTTTCCCCAGTTTTCCTCTGGGTCGTCTTTTGTGTGTGTGTGTGTGTGGGAATATAGAAAACCTAAAACTTTAACTTCCTTTGGATCTTTTGGATTTTGTGTTGTTCTTTTCAGTTCCGTCCAGGAGGAAAGGATGTGAGATTCAGCTGTGAGCTCCACCGAGGCGGCGGCAGGGTGACAGCTGACTGGCCTGCAGCTCCGCACGCACGCACGCGTGTGTGTGTGTGTGTGTGTGTGTTTTCTGGTCGGGTCCATCTGCTGCTGTGCGTCGCCCCGGAGCCTCGGCTCGAGAGAGAGAGAGAGGAGAGGAAGTGAGCGAGTGACAAAGCATAAAAAGAGAGAGATGGAAGGAGAAGATGAAAAGATGCAGATGCAGGAGTGTGTGTGTGTGTGTGTGTGTGTGTGTGTGTTTGTGTGTGTGTGTTCATGTGTGTGTGTGTGTGTGTTCGTGTGTGTGTGTTCGTGCGCGTGTGTGTGTGTGTGCTTGCTGCTTAGGCTCATTGCCAGTCGGTTGACTCAGAAGTTCTCTGGCAACAACATCAAGGTCACACACACGTGCATGTGCACACACACACACACCAACCGCAGGTGTGATAATCATTTGTTAGAACACGGTAAAGATGACCTGGATGATGATGATATTTAGCTTTTAGGGAGGTTCTGGGTTCTGGCTGCAGGACTGGTTCCAGCCGTCTGGATCGTCACAGAAACACGTTCAGAGACGACGTTTCACATCTAAACTCAGGTTTAGGTTTTCTGAGACAACAAACCACTGACTCAGAGACCATGAGCAGCAGCTCAGGGCTGTTTTAGCTTTCAGAGGAGCTAACGCGCTAACAATGCTAGCCGGCTGTGGCCTGCGGAAGGCCCGGTTTTCCTGCCCGTGTGTTTGGCTCTGGGACGTTTGAGGGTTAGGTGTTTGTTGTGTCTCCCTGCTCAGCACAAGTGTTTTAAAACTTCATCTTTAACTCCATGAAGCCTCATTACTGCAGACAGGAGAATCCCCTCAGACCGCTGATCAATACTTTAATCGATCGGACTTTCTCAGGTGTGCCGTTTGTAATATTTTCAGAAATTCTCCTGGAAACCGTAGATTTGTCTCCATCTGAACCAGTTCCTGTCTTGTCCTCTTGTTCTTCAGAATCCATTTGCCTTGATCCGTTTAGCGGCTCGTCTTTGGTTCTGACAGCAGGACGGCGGCTAACGGGCGCCTCACACAGACGATCCTCTCAGAGAGAGAGTTACATAATGAGTCATCTTCCAGAGACACTGAAATCGCTGCTTCGCCTCCAGTTTGTCTTTCAAAGCACCAATTAGAGACGTTTAATGTCGGGATGTTCCGCCGCCTCTTATTTGTTCTCCAGGAAACGTTCCACCATCGTCTTCACACACTTTAAATCTTTCTTCTTTTTTACAATCTAAACATCTTCAGTCACAATAGAAGACCCCCCAAATGGGTCCAAACTGCTGTAGCTGTAATAATAATTCTGAATCATCTTCAGGGATGTAACAGCAACCACAGCTGCAGTCATTCTCAGTCCAGCGAGGGTTAGTAGGAGCACAGGGGGGAAAGTCGGGTAGCTTTAATGACATTTACGATACAAACAATAACTTCTACAAAATATTCTTTGACAATATAAGAATTAAAATATATATATTTACCTTTTATTAAACATCAGGCATTTGTGTTTGTCAGCAGTAACTGAAACAGGCTCCACTACAGCAGCTCGTGTGCTTCTACATGTAGCTTTAACTCCTGTTACTCCCGGTTGCTAGGCGACAGGACATACGCCGCAGTAAGTCCATACGATTTGGCAGCTTTTCACTTCTGGTCTTCCCGCTCAAGGACGGACCCGGTTTCTGGTACTGACATCAGCCTACGAGGACCGGGTCGGTCAGACCTTCGAAGGACGCAGACCCTGAACTTGGACACCGCCGCTTGTGTTGCTAACGTGCTAACGTTACTTTACTGTGTGAGAACGTGGTACGCGTCTGTCCCGTACCAAAGACTCTGAGTATGAACACATGCATCTTTACTCTCTAATTATATTTAATCTACTAATTATGTATAAAAAACTACCTTTTTATTTTTTGCCTTTTTGGCCACTCGGGCTGCCGTAGCTGCTGTTTCACATCTGAAATGATACATATTACATCATGGCTTAGTAAAAGAGTTTTACCGCTAAATTGTGAATATAAACACGTTTTATTTTCGGTTAATCGTTTTTAGGTTCCTCCTCTACAAACAGCACAACAACGCCCCCTAGTGCCACATCCTGGTATCTGTGCAGTGAGTTAACACGAGATTGACTAATAACTTTATCCTCGGGTGTTTGATCAGCTGATTTAGCTGCTTTTCTGATCGAATAGATCATTTCCTAACACGTTTAGAATATTTTATTNTGTGTGTATGCGTGTGTGTGTGTGTGTGTGTGTGTGTGTGTGTGTGTGTGTGTGTGTGTGTGTGTGTGTGTGTGTGTGTGTGTGTGTGTGTGTGTGTGTGTGTGTGTATGTGTGTGTGTGTGTGTGCGTGTGTGTGTGTGTGTGCGTGTGTGTGTGCGCTGCACCGCAGGCGGTGCTGTCTCTGCGGAGCCCAGATGGAGTCAGAACTCTACAGAACACATTAGTCCACTTGGCGTGTTCTCAGACATCCAGCGTAATTCTCCTGACGGCCGGATCACCTGAGCCTCGGCTCGCTCCGCTGGAATGGCTGGAAGAGTTCTACGGAAGCCCGGAGAGGCCCGCTATTGCTTCTTCAGCTATCTCCTCTTCACGACTGAAAAGAACCAAGAGAAACCAAGTCCCGGGCTGGGACCGCGGCGGAGCGCCGGTACTTTGTACTTCTGAGTCAAAGACGGGAACTAAAACAGGAAGAAGTCACAAAACATGAAAGGATTCCGAACCGGGTTTCATGGGAATGCTAATATGATTTTTGAGATGGAGCTGCACAGTGGCTCAGTGGTTAGCGCTGCTGCTTTGCAGCAAGAAGGTCCCGGGTTTGAATCCCGACCTACCCGGCCTGGGGTCCTTCTGGGTTTGCATGTTCTCGCTGTGAATGCGTGGGTTCTCTCCTGATCTCTGGCTTCCTCCGACAGTCCAAACTTAGGAATGTTAGGCCTGTCAGCGTGGTTGTGTCTCTGTGTTGCCCTGCGCCTGTTTCCTGTTTGCCGGAAGGCTGCTGGAGATCTGCCCCCCCCCCCAGGAGCGGGTATTGGTGGATGGATTTTTAGACAAGCTGTTTAAAATAAAGTTTTAAACAGGTCTGATTAAATAAAATTGAGGCATTTTAATCCCAAACTTTCCGAGTTCTGAGTCTACACTGCAGCAGGAATCTGTTGGGATTCCCACTGAAGATTCCCTCTTAGGTCTTTTATCCACAGACTGGAAGAACAAGTCAAACAGAAACTGGATCTTTGTTCTCGGCGGTCCGTTGGGACACAAAGAGCATCGATCCTCCAGGAGCTTTTAGATTTTAAACTGATCTCATTTCTCATTAATCTTTTATTACAAATAAAAAGTAAAAAAACACCCTGTTCCTGTTTTTACTCCCGGGATGAATTCATGTTTCCCTCAAACAGAAACCAGGAACAGGAGAAGGAATATTCCGGTTCCTTCAGTCGGACCGTTCCCGACACTTTAATCAGCGGTTCTGAGCTTCTTCACAGCAGGAAAAAACGTTTTTGTGTTTTAATTTGAATTAATTTATCCTGCTTTAAATCAAAACAACGTCTTAGTTCATCAGTGGTGTTTATTGTGTCGTAGAAGCAGTGAGGGCAGGCTGGGTTGGTGCTGATCCGTCTGTGGTGACCTCTGGTCCAAACGAAGCTCAGAACTCCAGTGAGACACAAAGATTGAGACGTCCGTTTATCCAGCTCAGGTTTGTGTTTTTAGTTTAAAACAGAGAAAATAAACCTGCTGATCGGTGCTCATTTCTGTTAGGGTAGCTGTGTTCTACCCAATAAGTCAAAGGTGAGACCTGCTTCTGTCATTATCATTTATTACGATGTTCTACTCACATATTTCATATATTTGAACTATAAGATGGTTTCTTTACTCATCAGACAGACTTGACTGAACACACTAATTTCATCTGACCAGTTTGTGGCTGTTTGGTGAAGAACAACTCCCTGAAACTCGTTTTTCTGCTACTTTGATATCTGCTGATCACACTTTGACCATAAAATAAAACAATCATGTTAAAGATGTGAGTCATCAATAAAAAACTGAACAAAGAAAATCTAAATGAAAAAAAAAAGATTTTGGATAAAACCATGCGTGTGTCCTCAGGTGTTGGTACGGCTAAATAAGCTCCAGGAAGGATGTTTTATTCTGAAAGGAATGAACCGATATGTGATATAAAACCGCTGTTATGGTTGATATTTGCTGATATTATATCATTTATACATTCCCATACACTTTCACCCTGGGCTGGATGATATAGAAAAAAAGCATATCGATAAAAGAAAATCATATTGATCGATATCAATAATTACTGATAATTATAAAGAAACATAGAAAACATACGTTAAGCCCTGGCCATCTGATGCCACCTCTGTATGATAAAACAAGTCTTGTTAGCAGACTCGAGTTTTAATCGAGTCAACTGATCGTGTGTCGTCGTCAGATTTATAAAAACCCCAAAATCATCGTGCCGTAACCTCTTTCAGAATCGTGTTTTATTGTGACGTGAGAGTCCCACACCAGTAGGAATTTACTTCAGCAGAATGGTGCAAACATGAGTAAAGCACGTGGAAAAAAACAGGATGCACCAAAAACAGATTATGAATAATAAACATAAAGGTAACGTGACTATTGCAGGTCTGTGTGGTTATGATGATTATTTGGTGCTCCGTGCTGCAACATCTTGCTGTCTGTTTAGGTTTGAGAGGGCGGGGCTTGGTGACGGAGCGTGCCTGGGTCGAGGTTTTTGATTGGTTGGAACTAAGTACTAAAGCTAAACTTATTATTGAAGTTTTTATTGACCCATTTTTTCCTACTGTGCCACACGTCGACCTATCGTTATTGAATTATTTAATAATTAAGTTATAAGAGTTTTATAGTCAGCAGCTCTCCCGCTGTGCCTTTAAATCTGGACGTCAGCGCATCATTCCTCCACAGCGCTCTCCGGGGAGCTCGATGCCCGGCATGACAACAGATGGAGCCCCGAGGCTCTGGGACCCCACACACACACACACACACACACACACACACACACACACACACACACACACACACACACACTAACTTCTGATGATTGAAAACAAAGCAGTCAGACATTCTGTCCCGGTCTCAGGAGGACATCTGTTGGACCCGTTTGGACCCTCTGGTGACCCGGTCCATTTGAAGCTCAGAACCAACCTTTTCTGCTCCAACGCTTACGAACCACGACGGGGCAAAATTTAACACGAAGCCTCTTCAGCTCACCGTCCTCCAACGATAAAAGCTGCAGCTGCCCCCTTCAAAATAAAAGCCTCTGTGCACATCTACTACCTAGGTTTTGATGCTTTTGAGCTTCTGTTAAAGTCTCATTAGTTGAGACCCATCCCCCGGGGGAGCGGTGAGCTGCAGCTGTGGCTGCCCTCGGGAACCATTTGGTGGTTTAACCCCCCCAATCCAACCGCTTAATGCTGAGTGTCAAGCAGGGAGGCGTTGGGTCCTATTATTAAAATCTTTGGTATGACCCGACCGTGGATTTGAACCCACAACCTCCCAGTCTCAGGGCGAACACTCATTTCTGGTCCTCCTGGGCCACCGTCCTGCAGGTGTGTCTGCTCCAACACACCTGGTTTAAATCAGCCGGTGATGACAGGCTGAACCCCCGCGTTAAGGGTATATTACAGGGCTGTTTTAGCTCATGGTATTATTTTAAATCTGTAGCGTTTTTACCACGTTGGCCCGAAACAGCAGAGTGAAGCAGAAACCACTAGAATCGTTTTACAGATGAAGTCAGACGCATTCCTGCACCTTTAAAAACAAACTCCTGCTTTCAGAACTCCGTATTCTCCCACAGCTCCACCAACAAACGTGACGTAACTTTTCTGGAGCAGGAAATCCATTCCTGGTTGTTCCGATCGATAAAGTCTGGGAGCGGCGGGTTGTGTTTCTGCTGCCAGTCCAGCACACGTATGTTGGACCGGTTAAACACGCTTCAGCGGGATCAAAACCTGGAGTCAGACGTTTTCCTTTTGTTTGAACGTACCTGAGTCACCGCAGGAGCAGGAAGCAGAGCGACGCTCCGGTTATGAATATTAGGATCTGATCTGGGTTAAAAAGGCAAAGGAAACGTTCCTAATCACAGTTTCTGGGTGAGAGGAGACATGATTGGATCCTAAATGCCATAGAAATCACCAACATGGTGAACTTACAATAAATAATCAGGCTGATTAGAAATCAGAGCAGCGATTTGGGCCTGATGGGAGCAGCAGAAAGAACTTCTCTTCTAGGATAAATCAGAGTTCCAGCGGTTAGAAACAAACCGGAGAACTTTCAGGTTTCCGTGCATCAAATCCCATCAGACTAAAAGTAAATCCCTAAAACTTTCTGTGACTTTGAGCTGAACTCGTCTCCGGCAGAACCGAGCCTCTTCACCGGGAAACAGAACGTTTGTAACAACTGGAGGTTACTTCAACGCCGCTGAACAGACTGAACAGCAGATGGAGCTTAAACCGGCACAGGAACAGCTGCTCAGACGGATCGGATTCATTAGGAAATAAATGACGGCGCTGTTCAAACATTCTTCTTCTATGGTTTCATCTGCAGTAATTAACTGCAGCATCCGAGCTGCTCAGAGGAACTCCTGATCACGGCTGGCTTCACTGATCCGTGTCTGATCAGAACGACACTCAGCTGATCTCTAGTGTTGACCCACTCTCTCTAGAACCAGAGTTCAGTTTAGTTTGAACCTGAATACAGAATCCTTAAGTCGCATTAGCAGGGATAACAGCTGATTGGCTCAGGTTCCTGATGTGTGTGAGTTTTAACGTAGTTAAAGCGGGTCAGAAGCTGTACTGTAGTTCCTCATACCGGTAAATCCACCGTAGAGTCATTATAGGCACTACAGAAGGAGGGTCAGCCATCTTGGATACTGTAAACAAACCAATAGATTGTTCCTAAAATGATCCCCATTAAAGGCAGAATAATTAGTGTCTCAGACAGGTTGGAAGGACGGTTGCAGTGAAACAGATTTCCTTCTCAGCTGCCTGGGGGGGGCAGGGTTGTCAGCTTTTATCCTTGTAAAAACCAAAGATGGACGTAGTTACCGTCTGCACCAGCTGTCATGACCCAACGGTACAAATTTGGCCGATTCTGACCCGTCCAACGTGATTAACAATAACAGAAGACATGTTTAAAATCCCTGTTTCAGTTAAAATCGGCTCATGTTTTTGCTAGCAGGACTTTGTGATTAGCAGCAACAATTTGCTGCCTCAGATTCCAGAGTCATGTGTCCGTCTCCCACCAGCAGGTGAAACAGGTCTGACTTCTCTGAGCTTCTGGCCCGATGTGACCCCGACTGAACCACATCAGCTCACCTGGATCTGACCTGTTACTGCAGAGGGGGGGTTTAAATGTCAACCCTACTCTGAGTGGATGGAAGCAAACAGGAAGTGAGTCTGTAATGTGATGGATGGATGTGGACAGGTGTGTGTCTGATGGAGCCGTGGACGCGGCATTAAGCTCGTTTAGACGTGGAAACGCGGCTAACGGCTTCTGGCAGATACACAAATCATCTGTGTAGAACCTGCTGCTCTGATGAGATGCATCAACTCAGACGTGAACAGAACCGGATTCATCCGCTCTGCCACAGACGTTCACAAACAGGAGGTTTCCACCAGGAACGGCTGCTGTTGTGTCCGTTATCCCGATCGGATCCAAGGAACAAGCAGGAAGAAACGAGGATCTGGACAGGAGCAGCTTTAACTCAAACCGTTTGTTATTTTAGCTTCAGCAGCGGAGTCATGAGAAACAATAAAAACACATTTTTAACTTTGGTTACATTTATTATTACGTCCTGATTTAGTAACAGATAGATTAAAGGCTCACTACGTGAATAAATGTTTTCTGTTAAAAAAACTCTTATATTTAATTCACCAGCTGACCAAGAGAAAACCAACTTCCTGTTCTGGTCTGAGTTCAGAGGTCACACGCGCGCGA
>SSNS01000262.1:361868-410599 GCA_006937985.1 Aphyosemion australe | reverse complement strand
GCATACGCACACACACATACACATGCATGCACACGCACACACATGCACGTACGCACACACGCGCACACACACAAGCATACACACACTCATACGCATGCATGCACACACACACACACGCAATCACACACACATGCACGTACGCATGCATGCACACGCACACACACACACACACATGCACGTACACACACACAAACAGGCAAGCACATACACACACACACGCACGCACGCGATCACACACACATGCACGTACGCACACACACATGCACGTACGCACACGCGCACACACACGCATACACACTCATACGCATGCATGCACACGTACATAAAAAATAATCTGATGAAATTCCAAAAACAAATGTTTTAAGCTTTATCAGGAGACGGAGCATCCGATCTTTATCCAGGAAGACGCCTGAGCTTATTCCTCTAATATTCATCTCATCATCATCTTCAGGGAACTTCTGCAGGCTGATTTAGTCAGAACGCTTCTTAAGGTAACAGCAGATGTAAAATCTGTCAGATCCAGATAAACCAGAACCAGGAAGACAGAAAATGCCTCTGCTGGCTTCACTGGAACGATCTGCAGGCAGCAGGAAACACAAACTCTGACTCCAACCCAAATGAGGCCGACAGGATCCGTCTGACAGGGAGAGGAATAAAGTCAAGAATGAGCAGAACAGGTCCAAACAGCTGGGGGAAGGGGTTCTGGTGGGATAACGAGGTGACTGGGTCCAGGCGAGTTCTGCCAACATCAAACAGGTGATGACACGATGATGTAGAAACCAGAAAAGACTGAGGACATCAAGGGACGGAGACAGGAGGAAACCACAGAGCAGAATGTTCTAGAGATAACTCAGGAGTCCAAAAAAGATAAATAAACTACATCCGAGCCCACAAACCAGGAACAGGAAGTAAGAGATGCAGCTGAAGAGTCTCCAAATAAATAAAAGCCGGTTGTTCATGAGTTCTTCTGACCCATTAAGCATCATTAAGCAGCTCCAAACAGCAGAGCTGGTGACTAAACTACAGATAAATTAGACTAAATATAAAGACCAACACACGTAACCTGGCCAGGTGCCAAACGATTCACTCCAACTAGTCCAGGCCCAGAAACGCAGAAAACCAGGATTAAAGGTTCTGGGTCACCATGGAAACCGGGCCGGAGATAAGTCCAGCCTGACTTTTAGGTCTGAACAGGTGAAAGCGGCTGAAGCAGCAAGGGTCGGTGGTCTGAAACCTTTGGCTGTCTCCGTCGTCCCACATGAGCCGATCTGGAGTGTGTATGTGTGTGTGTGTGTTCTTGTACTTACTACATACTGAGGACCAAAAAAACTTTTTTACCAACAGAGTGAGGACATTTTTGTGGTCCTCACTTTCATTAAAAGCTTGCCTGTTGGGTTTAGAGGTCTGATGTGAATTAAGTTTTTGTTGAGGCTAGGGTTAGGGTTAGGCATGATACAGTCACTAAAATGAAAAAAAATTAATGGAAGTGAATGGATGGTCCTCACTAAGATATAAGTACAAGGATGTGTGTGTGTGTGTGTGTTCATGGTGTGTGAGTGTGTGGTGTGTGTATGTGTGTGTGTGTGCATGCATGCGTGTGTGTGTACGTGTGTGTATATGTGTGTGTGCGTGCGTGTGAGTGTGTGTGTGTGTGTGTGTGTGTGCATGGTGTGTGTGTGTGTGTGTGTGTGTGTGTGTGTGTGTGTGTGTGTGTGTGTGTGTGTGTGTGTGTGTGTGTGTGTGTGTGTGTGTGTTCTTGTACTTACTACATACTGAGGACCAAAAAAACTTTTTTACCAACAGAGTGAGGACATTTTTCAAAGTGAGGACATTTTTGTGGTCCTCACTTTCATTAAAAGCTTGCCTGTTGGGTTTAGAGGTCTGATGTGAATTAAGTTTTTGTTGAGGCTAGGGTTAGGGTTAGGCATGATACAGTCACTAAAATGAAAAAAAATTAATGGAAGTGAATGGATGGTCCTCACTAAGATATAAGTACAAGGATGTGTGTGTGTGTGCATGGTGTGTGAGTGTGTGGTGTGTGTGCATGCATGCGTGTGTGTGTGTGCGTGTGTGCGTGTGTGTGTGTGTGTGTGTGTGTGTGTTTGGGGGGTTTATAACATTGATAAAGAATAAAACAAATTTCTTTTCAAATATAAATTCTTCATCTTTCTGAATTTCAATAAAAATAAACAAGACTAATAATAATTTATTTTATAACGGCTCTTCTAATCGTTATTCAGGTTTCATAAACTGTTTCACGACTTTTCAGCACATTAAAGTAGAATCGATGCTTTAATTTGTGTTTATTTGAATAATTCAGTGAAATCATTTATTATTTTTGTGGTTTTATTTATTCAGTTTGAAAAACGTCTCTAAGCTTATGAATATTTCTCTTTATTTTCCCTTTTTGATTTTTATTTACTTAACTAAAAATAAAAAGTAAAAAAACAATAGAAGAAAAAAGCTGAATATAAACGATGAAGAGGAGGATGCAGGCAGGTTCGCTGAATGTGACGAGTGAACAGAGTCTTTATGACGAGGAAGAGGTGAAAGAGAGGACGAGCAAAATAAAACCAGAGAGAGAGAGAATGTGGCTGGAGGGCGGGTTAAAGAGGAGGAGCAGGAGGAGAGAGAGGATATGAAGGGAGGTGAGAGGAGGGGGAGAAGAGAGAGAATGTGGCAGAAAAACAAAGATGAAGAAACGTAGAAAGAACACGGAGGAGAAAGATTAACAAAAGTGAAGATAGAAGAATGATAGAAGAAAAAAGGATAAAAGGAGGTCAAGATGGTAGATGGTGAGGAGCAGCAGGAGGAAGGGGGTGCAGAGGGGCTCAGGTCTTTAGGTTTTAGAGTGATCAGAGAAGGATCTCCTACAGGAGTGTAAAGATGAAGCTAAGAGGAGGATATGATAGAGTGAGAGAGGAAGAGAAAGAGAGAGAGAAGAAGCAGCGAGGAAGAAAAAGGATGAAGGAGAAATAAATAAAACAGTAAAAAGGTGAGACGGAGGTAAAGAAGAGAGCGGGATGCTGGGAGGGAAGGCTGAAATGAGCTGTGGAGGGATGGTGGTGGGGGAGATGGGGGAGGAAGGGCAGAGGAGGAGGAGGAGAAACAGAATAATAAACAGAGAGAGAGAGAGAGAGAGAGAGAGAGAGAGAGAGTCGGGTAGAGAGAGAGAATAATGGAGAAAGCCTGAGAGGAATGAGATAAAGAGAGTATCTATTAGAGAGGAGGATGAGTCTGTAACACACACACTCTTCATCCATAAAACCTGGGATCAACACACACACACACGCACGCACGCACACACACACACACTCTTCATCCATAAAACCTGGGATCAACACACACTCACACACACACACACACTTGACATGACATCCTGCCAGCAGTGGCTGCTGCCACGGTAACGCCTGTTGTTACAATAATCCTGATTGACAACCAAGCTGACTGAGTTGCCGCGGACTACGATGACAACAACAAACACACACACACACACACACACACACACACACACAAAATTCAGGAGGCAACACTTTGTTTCATCTCCTCAATATTAGACATGAAATGGAAATGACATCATTTCCTGTCATAATTTTCACTATTGTCATGTCTGGAGACACCAAAGTATGATACACACACAGACAAACACACACGCGCACACACACAAACACGCGCACACACACACGCGCACACACACACTAAGGCAACAAACACACCTCATTTAGATTCAGAGATGTGAGTTGAACTGTTGAGTCAGGTGTTTCTTTCCTAGTGTGTTTTATTCCTATATTAACACACACACACACACGCACACACACACACACACACACACACACACACACACACTCGCACACACACACACACATTGATTTCTTTACTCAACATCTCAAATTGCAATTTTCCACTGTCACATTGAAACGACTGCAGTGTGTTTTCGTGTGTGTGTGTGTGTGTGTGTGTGTGTGTGTGTTTGTTGAGAGCTGCTGCAGAAGACGCTGATTCATCATCTTAGATGTAAAAGTCACAACTGGTGGAATTTAGTCAGTTTGCTGTTGGAGACCAAGGAAACATGGAGGGAGGAGACGAGGAAAGGAGAAATAAAGATCAGGAGTGCAGAGATGAGTTGGTATGAGATGAGGTAGGAGGTGAGGAAGCAGGAGACCAGCTGGAGGTCAATAAATAAACCTAAATGACCGACGAGAGGAAACTACAGTCAGCCATAAATGCATCGGTCAGAACCAGGTGTGACTAAATCAGGAAGCAAACAGGAAGTGAAGGTAATCCAGGTCTGAAGGTAACAGCTAGGAAGACAAAACAAGATCTAACTCTTCAGACAGCCATCGATCATCTGGACCTCCATCTTCAGCTGAACATGAACATTTAGTTCAGGTGGGACTCAAACCCACTCCAGGACAAACACCTCTGCTCCGAAGCAGGAAGCAAACGTGCCCCGTTCTGCCCAGAGCGCCGGTTCCACTCCGGTCAGCCGGGATGTGTTCATGGAGACCTCCATTAGCCTCCTAGTGTGTGTGTGTGTGTGTGTGTGTGTGTGTGTGTGTGTGTGTGTGTGCGTGCGTGTTTATGTCCAGCCATAGAATGAATACGTTTATTCTGCTGCCTCAGCTGACTGTCGTGTGAGACAGGTGACCCTCTGAGGCTCGGTATCGATCTGAAACAGCTCATCTCACTGGATTACAGGATGAGGCTGCTGCTGGAGGTCCGTTTAACCAATCAGATTCTCTCTGTTCTCAGCTAATCACTCCTCGGTAACTCCAAGTCTCGTTAGGGAAAAACTAAAAAAAATTCCTTTCAATATGTTAAATAGTTCCTTCACTGAGAATCCATGTTTTAATGATCAATTCTGATTCTAACGGGTCACTCTGAGTGTTTCCTGCAGGCTGAACATGAAAATAGTCTCCTCCACCTATCTCCTGCATCAGCTTCTGATAGAAAATAGACTCTAGGTGAAACTCTAGGATTAGAAAATCCTGACAGATCTACGTCACACTGTCACTGAACATTCATGGACTCACCCATCTTGACTCACGACGGGGAAGGCTGTTGTTGGTTTAGCGTCCAGGAAACAGCAGAGAACGTCTGGGCTAGTAGAAGCTAACCGTTAGCATTAGCAACTCCACCACACAGCAGAACTCCTCCAGGCTTGTGTTATTGGTGGAGATAAAACATCAACGTTGGTCATGAGCTCCAGAGTCAGTGGTAGAACCCCCCAAGGCATTCACTCCTCCTAGAGACCGCTGCAGAGTAGGGGTGGGAATCAAAAACCAGTTCTTGTTGAGAACCGGTTCCCACTGTTTCAATTCCTAGGAATTGTTTGGCATTTTTGCAAACGATTTTCTTATCAATTCCAGTCCTGGATAACTCCACGTCTGACAGCGTCGCTAGGACCGACGGCTGGTCATTCTCAAATATAGGACTTTTCCCTCCGGGAAGATGTAAGGAACAAATATACGTGCTTTTCTGCTCCACACAGTTAAAATCTGCTCGTCCACATAAAAACTACCACCGCTTTGCTTCTTCTGTCTTTAGCTTAGCCCAGTGGTTCTCAATTAGTGGGGCGCGCCCCCCTTGGGGGGCGCGGAGGAGGAGCAGGGGGGGCGCGGGGGAGCCTCCCCAACGGAGAGTAAAACAGATTCCAGAACACATGCAGGACTGATTTGTGAACACAGAAAAAGTCCAAACATGGATTTTATTTCATGGAGCAGTGCAAATGTTCCATGGAAGAGAAATTTAGATTTTTCTTACTTTTTGTTTCATTTATATTGTTTGTTTGGTAGAGTGACGTATAAACAGCCCTATTGAACATGGTCATGTTAAAAGATGCCTCATCTTTGTGTCCCTGAGCTGCCCTGCACCACTGTTTGATTTTATTTAAATAAAATCTTTTTTTTCTGAACATAACTTCCTTTCTTTCTTATATGACAAATGGAAATAATCATTTGTTCGCAGCCAGAGGCAGCATGATCTATTTTCACTTATTTTTAAAATAATAATAAATATCCAATAAAACCGTTAAATATCCATTCTTTTTTTCATTAATATTTATCCAACACAAGCTGACCAGAGTTCCCAGTAACATATAAACAACACAATTAAACGATTTCACTTTAATTAACATTCCTGCTGCCGCCCGAGCGCACATTGTGCTCCACGTGAACTGCTCACCTGCCTGTGCGCAAATGTCATGTGAGGAGCGCTGAAGAGAAGCGCTGACAGAGGGATTCAGAGGTCTGTCTGGACATCCTGTCAAGTTCTGGAATTAAAATACAAGAACTTCTGTCTTTTATTTGTGTCTGACGCTCCGCTGCTGCGCTCCATCACCCGTTCTTCTGCGACTTTACCTCACTGGCGCAGCAGCGAGCGCAGCGCACTCTGCTATGTTTCACAGATCTCTTTCATCTGCTTAAATCGTGACAAATGAAGCCAGGCAGCAGTTTTTCTGGAGGATTGAGAGGAGATGCAGCTAAAATACAGACAGGACAGGAAAATGGTTGCATAAAAAATAAAACAAAGTGCTTGAGAAGGAAAATGCAGGTAGATTTATCCCACTACTCGTTTGTAACTTTATAAAGCAATAACTTATAAGCATGTAATATTTATTTATTTGATACAATTCTAGTCACCTTCAAAACTCAGTCCCACACCCAGGGCCGTTTCTAGGCGTTTTGGGGCCAATTCAAAGTACCCCCCCCCCCCACCCCCCCACGCACATTACCCCACGGGGGGGGGTCCGCGAAAAAATCTATGTACCCTAGGGGGGGCTTCACCAAAAGTAATTGAGAACCACTGGCTTAGCCCGTGTTGCTTTCCAGCTGTTTCATGTGGTCGCGGACGTTACCGGCTTTGGAAAAGGGATAAAAATTTCTCTCCGACATCCGATCTGGGCGTCTAGAGTCCGACTAGCACCTCTCCCAGCAGCAGCGCTTAGTTCATTGCTGTTTGAAAATCTTTAGGAGACAAAAAACAACTTTAGCTAGATCAGAGCAACTCAGACCCATAGGAATCCATCCCGCTTAGCCCGTGTTGCTTTCCAGCTGTTTCATGTGGTCGCGGACGTTACCGGCTTTGGAAAAGGGATAAAAATTTCTCTCCGACATCCGATCTGGGCGTCTAGAGTCCGACTAGCACCTCTCCCAGCAGCAGCGCTTAGCTCATTGCTGTTTGAAAATCTTTAGGAGACAAAAAACAACTTTAGCTAGATCAGAGCAACTCAGACCCATAGGAATCCATCCCAGAGTGCTTTGCGACGTTACGTCACGATTTATTTTTAGCTACTGTAGAAAGCTCTATAAGTTGGTGTCTAAATGTGCAGTAAATCTCTGAATGTCACAAAAACCTCTGTCATGTCTTTAATCCTAATTAGATTAAGGTCTCTTCATTTATATCAGATTTAATCACCAACCTGCTCACCTCTGCCACCTGCTGACATAAACCTGTCTGCGTTAGCTTCATGTTACAGAATCGTTCACATGACCTAGCCACCCTAATATCTCCATGTTGGGATTTTAAACCCAGAATAAAAACAGACATTTACGTTTAAAGTTTACACAGTAAATTTGGATTCTAGGAGCAAAACTTCTCACAGGATTCGCTGATCTTTCTGTTCTTCCTCTCAACTATTACATAATTATTTATTTAACCGTGTCTGTGTTTACATCGCACAGCTTCCTGTTGCTCTGCTGTTTAAACGCCTAAACTGTCCAAATTAGCCGTAAACAGCTGGAATAAACTGGGATAAAAGTGCAATCCTTTGAACATGGATCAGGATTAGACCGGTTAGTCAATAAAACGAGGAAACGTGTGAACCTGATGATCTTTGCTTGTTTCTCTAAGCAGCAGCAAAACATTTTATCAGAAAAATGATGAAAGTCTTTGTGTTGAGAGATTTGAGTGTGACGCAGAAACACAAGCCGACTTCATCAATAAGACAAAGTAAAAACGGTTCAGACTAAATTTAGGGTTAAATGTGAGTGAAATGAAGGTTTTGTTGTGTATAACAGCAGCAGAACACCTGATCATCAGTCGCTGGAATCGTCCAGAAGACAAAACTGTTTATTTCTGGATGGTGATGTGAAACTTGACGTTGTGTAATTTGCGTGAGGATCAGATTTAAGCTCAGACAGTGATCCAGTGTGTGAGCGAGCGAGCGAGCGCTAATTAATTCTCTCTCTCCCAGCCTTTTAAGCGTTTAAGCCCAGCCTGGGGTTTAGAGAGCCGCTGTGTGTGTGTGTGTGTTAGCATTAGCTGCATGGCTGCATCCAGCTAATCCTTCAGCTATCGGAGAGCTCTGCAAACACACACACACGCAGAAACACACAAACACGCACGCGCGCACACACACACACACACATGCACTCAGACACACGCAAAAACACACAAACACGTATGCGCACACACACACACACATGCACTCAGACACACACACGCACAGGCAAAAACACACGCACATGCAAAAACACACACACATGCAACAAAAACACACAGGCACACAGCTGTGTATTAAAATCCTAATCAACTTTCATAATGACCAGCGCTGGTTTGTAATAATCTGGATTATTTTCCTTAGCCAGCGATACGAGAGGATCACATTCTGATTGTTTTGACCCGTTTTTTTACTTCTCCAGTCTGAATCGAATGAATAAACCCATTTAAGCTCAAACTGCTCTGCTTTCAATCAGAGCTGATTGGATTAAGCTCTGAAACACGTCTCCTCCCACTCCGTAAACAAAGTTAGTCTTTTGTGTGACTGTAAGCAAACGAGGTTACACAGAAAGTCGGCTGTAATCAGGTTTGTCTCTGAGGCTGCGTTTAACTTTAACCAGCAGCTTGTTGTGTTGTGATCGAGCTCTGCTGGTTCAGCAGCTGCCGGATCGATCCCGGATTGATCCCAACACAAGCTGGCAGCGCACACGCAACGCCGCTGGTGAAAACACACCCAGATCAGATCTGATTGGTGGGAGTTTCAGCTCTTCTTCTGCCGGAATTCATGCTGGAGTCATCAGATTAGAGTTTGTTTACACCTTTGGTGTTGTTCTAGCAGCAGCTGCTGGTTTCTCACACACACACGCACACACTAACACATTCTCGTCTAGCCATCTTAGTGAGGACCATCCATTGACTTCCATTCATTTTTGTAAATTGTTGTGACTGTATTATGCCTAACCCATACCCTAACCAATGCTGATCTATGCCTAACCCTAACTAAACTTAATTCACACCAGACCTCTATCTCTAACGAGTAGAGCTCTGGAAGATTGCACCAAAGTGAGGACCGGGCAAATGTCCTCACTTTGCTACTGATGGTCCTCACTTTAAAGGTGAAAAACTTGTTATGGTCCTCACTAAGATAGCTAGACAAGAACACACGTTCACACTAACACACCAGCACACACACACACACACACATTCAGACACACGAACACGTGCACACACACACACACACACACACAGAGCTAGCTTAACTGTGTCGCTGTATCAGGTAAAAACTCACTACTCGGTCCATCTTGACTGAAGCTGATGTCCCTGTCTGTCCCGGTCCATCAGAAGGACGTTTTTACTTCCTGCTAGCAGAACCCAGATGGAGCCACAGGCAGCACATCCTGGCAGGTGCAATAATCTGACTCATTAACACTAATTAGGACTTTCTGAGCTTTCAGCCAAGCCTAAAACCCTTTTTGGCTCATGGTTTTAGTCTGAGGAGATTCTGTTTGTGGGAATGTTTTCAGTCCAAACTGAACATTCCTCACTTTAGATTCTAAAACAACGTGTCTTCTGTTCATCTTCAGCTTTTAGCATCACTGATTATTAATCCCAGGAGTTTATGTAGCTCCTGTTACAGCTGTGTTTACACATTAAACACTCCTAGTGGCCGTGGGTGGTAGTGCACCTCACACCTTCAGCTGATCGTTAAGGGACCATCTGCTGAGTTCGTTTATTGCTGCTGTAGGAGCGCCATGCTGTGACTCATGTTCTCACACCATATGTACACACTCTAATCTACATCTACAACATTTAATCCAACATGTGCTCTCTTCTTCTTAACCTGCAAACCTGACAGAAACAACTATTTCCTCACAAATATTTATTTTACACTCCTTCTGTGAAGCGTTGAAAGTAGCTTTATTTAAATCTACATCTCAGGTAACTAATAATCTGTGGGATTAACTCAGATTATCTCTAAAACAGGATGAAATATCACAGCTCGCACCACTGATGGAGTCTGCATCTTATTCAGAGGATGCGCTGCAGCCTCACAGATTCAATTCCGTTTTTAAACCACTCATTTGTAATCAGTCTGGGGCAGCAGAGCTGGATCAGAACCCGGTAGAACCCGATAGAACCTGAGCCTAAAGCGGCATAAAGCCTAACTCTGACGGTCTATATTTGTTCATAATGGACTCAAGTAAATCTCAGTGTGATTCAATAATTAGATTATTTAAGTATAACTGTGTGTTTGGCAATAAATGAAACAGACACTGATGAAACGGTCCGTCGCCGTGGCAACGCAGAGAGAAACAGCCATGAAATAATAAACAGATCAGAAATCTGATGTGGAAACAAGTCAGCGGCTGATGGGAAATTCAGGAGTGTGTGTGTGTGTGTTTTGTGTGTGTGTGTGTGTGTGTGAGAGGAAGAGAGAGAGATTGCTGGAACACACACAGACTCACACACATAATGAGAGTGGTGTGTGAGTTAATCAATGTCATGGATGTGAAGCTCTGACCTTTTCTAGTTGAACCACCTGCTGCTGCTGCTCCAAAAACAAGTGTGTGTGTGTGTGTGTGTGTGTGTGTGTGTGTGTGTGTGTGTGTGTGTGTGTGTGTGTGAGTGTGTGTGTACCTTCTCTCTTTCTGCAGGGTGTACGAGCTCCTGAAGAAGCCTAGCAGCTCATCCTCGATGGCGGCGTCAAAGCTGACGTTCAGGCGGTAAACTCTCATCGGTTTCAGCTCTCGGTGCAGAACCACCACGTACATCTGATTGGTTGGGTACGAGAAGTGGCGGTGGATGCGCATGACTCCGCCCCCTGGCCTGTTGGTGGGCCGGCCGCTGGCGCCACTCTCAGCAGTGACAGAAACCCGGTCCACCTGTGGGGAGGAAGAGGGACACGCTAACAAGTAACAATCCGACTTTAAGAAACAAGCTAGCAGCTAACAAACGTCTAAGGTGTTGTAGATAGCTTCCTGAAAAATAGGGTTTATTTCCTTCAGGAGTCAGGATTGATGAGCTAACGGCTAGTCTGAACGTAGCCAAGACCAAAGTGTGTTTGTGTCGTCTTAAACCAGCTCTGATCTCCTCGAGTTCCCGTTTTACGGCTTTACCCCACGTCACCGGGTTACTTAAGCAGAAACATAAAGAACTTCCTGTGGAACGTCATCCCTGGATGAAGAGCTGCTGATGGTGACCTTCACCCTGGTGAATAATCACAGAATTCCACTTAAAATGAGGGCGTAAAGGTTAAATAACGCCACAGCTGTGAAGTTTAGGAAACCTGAGATGATTTAAGATAAACACTAGCTGTTAGCCTATCAGTCCTGAAGTATGTAAACCATTTCTATGAACAGAGGCTGTTCTGGAAGCTCTCGACAGCAGGTGAGATGGGATTGTGCAACGCTAAATGAAGTCAATGTGTTGTTTATGATTCATCGACTCTAAACAGTGCCCTCTGCTGGTCGCTTGAGTCTGCAACACCCCAACAACGTTTTAACGTTACAGGTAACAGTTGTTGCTAAGCAACCGCTGACTCACAGCCAGGTGTGTGAACGTATCGCCATGGTGATCTGACAGGAGCCACATGCTGAACGGTTGGATTTTAATTTGTCACATTTAGTTATGAGGCTGCAGAGGCAGTCGGAGTGTTTGTTCTCCTGCCAGCTCACCAAGTCCCGCCAGACTTCAAACTGACCACATGATGAAGACACGGAGGTGTTGTGGGCGAGCGGGAATTAAATGTGACAGGAGAACAGAGAGTCTCACTCATTAAAGGTCCTGCAGAGCCTCACAGGTGCTTCCACTTGTCCCGGCTGATTAGACCCGAGCTCAGGTTCAAGTCGGATCGGGACCACATGGTAATTAAATCAAATGTCACCAAACTTGCGGCACGTAGGAGGAAAAATTAAAGCAAGCAGGTGCAAAAGAAATACCAAGACTGCCGCTCTGCAGTCCCACTCGGTTCTGAGAGGTCCAATCAGAGGGGCGGCTCTGTGGGGGCATCAGGAGAGCGTACTTAAAAATCCTGTCAAAAGGCCTGAACACACTCAGCTCCCTTCATTATGTGGGCAAGAAATGATGCAACAAAAACAAGGAATCAGCTGTTGAATACAAATAAAGACGGAAGGGAAAGATAAACACCTGAAGAGCTCGTTACTGCCTCTCTAGAGCGGAACCATCCATCTAACGGGTTTTTGCTCCAAATGATCAGAAAACAACAGAAACTGGTCTAATTATTGCCTCACATTTTAGTGAAAGCATACTTTTATTTTGTTATATCTTCTGAATGAAGACCACTTCCTCCCCGTCTGCTAGCTCAAGCACAGCTGGCAGAACGAGGGCAAAATACATCAGCAGCACGTGACTCATTATTCCCAGCTCCGACCCTCCTCCGCTCCGCGTAGCGACTCCAGGGATTTACTTTTCCATACAGTTCTATTTCCAAGCACTGTTTTTGGACATCCAGGTTGCCGTAGCAGCTGTTTCTTTTATTGACCGATCGAGTCGAAGTGTAGGATTAGTTAGCCTCTCACTGACACCACATTGAACAGGCGTTTTAAAAGTGACATTTCTGTTGGTCTCTGAACATATTATTACACACTGGACTACAAGTAATACATCTGAAAAGTTATATTATTGCCTGAATAAAATAAAGTTAGGAAATTTCAGATTTTCTTAAGCTTTTCTACAATTCAAACCGGACCCAAAAACCGAGGTACGGACCGTGGGGAAAGTGGACCGTTGCATCCCTAATTCAGATCCTATATTTTCACGGCAGGTTATATTTTTTCTTGGCCCAACAAACCTCAGCTCTGCCACCTGCTGATGTACGCTGGTGTCTGCAGTCTCCTTAAAGAGCTCGATCGCTCTCAGCTGCACATGCTGAACACGAAAATGTTCTCCGAGCCCCATCGCCTGCGTCAGCCTCAGAAGCAGACGGGAAGACGATCTGGTCAGAAAAAGACATTCTCTTCTACATCACAGGGAAATGTAGTATTCGTGGCCCCGCCCACCTTGGCTTGGGACCACCCACAGTAAGAAGAGAGCAGAGTGTGTCTCGGCTAATAGAAGCTCACTCACTACAACTAACTTCCAAGTCCTGAAACAGAAGCGCCAGAGCTTTTATTCCACCAAAAGCCTTCATTCATACCAGAGCAATTTCACCAGAGCTTTAAAAGGTGAACTCTGGATGTTTTAGGCTTGAGAGAATGAGTCTAAATATATATTCATCACTAAGGACAGAAACCCTGGGTAAGGTGAACACAGAACATTATGACCAGCCTCTAACCATTATAACCAGCGCCCTGCAGAGCAACACTGCAGCATTCCCAGTGTGTTTCCACCTGGAGAGGAGGAATAGATTCATTTTTCCATCTCAGTGAGGAGGCTTGAGTCTTGATCAGCTGTAGTTCCTGTTTGGGAAAAGCTCGTCTACTTCATAAAGAGACTCATTTCACCAGAATCACCTCGTTCCACCTTCAGCTTTAGAAACGATTTTAGGAGTAAAGACTCGGTGCAGCGTTTGGTCTGAATGTTAAACGTTCCCAAAAACAGCAGAATCCCACATCCAACCGGAACGGTGAAACACAACCTGATGCTGCCTGTGGTCCACGGAATGTGGGTAAGGAAAACAGGTACATGCAACTGTTCTTAAACACACACACACACAAACAGGCACGCACATACACACACACACAAACAGGCACGCACATACACACACGCACGCACGCGATCACACACACATGCACATACGCACACACACATACGCATGCATGCACACGCACGCACACACACATGCACGTACGCACACGCGCGCACACACACAAGCATACACACACTCATACGCATGCATGCACACACACACACACGCACGCGATCACACACACATGCACATACGCACACACGCACACACACACGCATACGCACACACACATACACATGCATGCACACGCACACACATGCACGTACGCACACACACACACACACATGCACGTACGCACACACGCGCACACACACAAGCATACACACACTCATACGCAAGCACATACACACACACACGCACGCACGCGATCACACACACATGCACGTACGCACACACACATGCACGTACACACACACAAACAGGCAAGCACATACACACACACACGCACGCACGCGATCACACACACATGCACGTACGCACACACACATGCACGTACGCACACGTGCACACACACGCATACACACTCATACGCATGCATGCACACGTACATAAAAAATAATCTGATGAAATTCCAAAAACAAATGTTTTAAGCTTTATCAGGAGACGGAGCATCCGATCTTTATCCAGGAAGACGCCTGAGCTTATTCCTCTAATATTCATCTCATCATCATCTTCAGGGAACTTCTGCAGGCTGATTTAGTCAGAACGCTTCTTAAGGTAACAGCAGATGTAAAATCTGTCAGATCCAGATAAACCAGAACCAGGAAGACAGAAAATGCCTCTGCTGGCTTCACTGGAACGATCTGCAGGCAGCAGGAAACACAAACTCTGACTCCAACCCAAATGAGGCCGACAGGATCCGTCTGACAGGGAGAGGAATAAAGTCAAGAATGAGCAGAACAGGTCCAAACAGCTGGGGGAAGGGGTTCTGGTGGGATAACGAGGTGACTGGGTCCAGGCGAGTTCTGCCAACATCAAACAGGTGATGACACGATGATGTAGAAACCAGAAAAGACTGAGGACATCAAGGGACGGAGACAGGAGGAAACCACAGAGCAGAATGTTCTAGAGATAACTCAGGAGTCCAAAAAAGATAAATAAACTACATCCGAGCCCACAAACCAGGAACAGGAAGTAAGAGATGCAGCTGAAGAGTCTCCAAATAAATAAAAGCCGGTTGTTCATGAGTTCTTCTGACCCATTAAGCATCATTAAGCAGCTCCAAACAGCAGAGCTGGTGACTAAACTACAGATAAATTAGACTAAATATAAAGACCAACACACGTAACCTGGCCAGGTGCCAAACGATTCACTCCAACTAGTCCAGGCCCAGAAACGCAGAAAACCAGGATTAAAGGTTCTGGGTCACCATGGAAACCGGGCCGGAGATAAGTCCAGCCTGACTTTTAGGTCTGAACAGGTGAAAGCGGCTGAAGCAGCAAGGGTCGGTGGTCTGAAACCTTTGGCTGTCTCCGTCGTCCCACATGAGCCGATCTGGAGTGTGTGTGTGTGTGTGTGTGTTATTTGATGAAAGTACTGATCGATCCAGGCAGAGGGCCTCCTGACACCGAGGGGAAACATCGGGGATCAGAGGGATTTGTCGGAGCGTTTTCTGGTGAGTCAGCAAACAAAGTGCCCCGCTCCGAGACGCCGTCAGACGCGTTTAGCTCTGGTCCCTTTGGGATACCGGAACACCTTCATCCAGCCGTTCAGCTGCTGGGACCCCCTATGGGTGAGTTTCATCAGCTGGGTTCTGGTCATGTGACTGAGGTGAGCTCTAGATGTTTTCTACAGCGTAGGCGGACAGAAGCCATCCTAAAGTTCATGTTTGATGGGAGTAAAATCCACTCTGAATAAACCAACAGATGCTGAAGCAGCTTTTTGTGGTTTTGTTCCGTTGCAACATCTGGCCCTGGAGCGTAGTTAGTGTTAACACACCGACTCAACACGCAGACACACACTGATGTTGCTCGTGTGCAGAAGCACGTCCCTCGCTCGGCTGAGGTAAGAGGTTTAAACGTCAGATGGTGGGGTCTGAGATGTTTTTCTGAAGCTTTTGTATCACATTGATTGAAATGCTCTTCACATGCTGATGGAAACCAATAAATTAAACGTCTCGTCAAAAAATGAACAATTTTATTGGCCTCTGAAACGTGCGATCCTGGAAAACCCTCATCCAATCACAGTGAACGTCCCGTTCTTAATGACTGGATCATAACCCATCCATCAAACTAAAACCACCTACAATCAATCCCAGAGTTGCCACATCAGCTAATGAATGAATAAAGCATTTTAGAGTTAACAAACACGAGTTAATAATTTGTACTTTATAGGAACAAAGAAACTCTGGATGTTGGTGAACTCGAGCTGCAGCTCCATGGATGTGAGTTCTGATCCAGACACGGGGAGCTCTGCATGCTAACGCTATCAACACAAGTAAAAACAACAACATGCATCACATTTTAATTAGTTAGAAAGAACTCAGCAAAAGCAGCAGAGATCAGAGCAGACTCATGTTTATCCATCACATCGTCTCAGTCTAAAACAGTAAGGAGTCAAAACCAAGGTCTGAGCCAGCGCTCTTAAACCCGTGGCCCTTCGGACCTTCCAGGGTGGTTCTGAATCACTCTAGTTATAAATCATAAAGACTAACCCGTGTTTTTAAGTATTTATAATAACAACTAAGGCAAGTTTAAGCAGTGTTTGAGTGTTTATGAAATAATTTCATTGAATTTCAGACACTAAAAGAACCAGTAATAAAAAGTAGAGCCCTCTGCGCGTCATCCACTCACACAGGTGCTGCTCAGTCGGTGGACATGAAAAGTCAAAAGCAGGAATGCTGGAGCACACTGGTGAGCAAAACATAAGAAAGAAGCAACTAACGTTTCGACACTAAATGTGTCTTCATCAAAATTGATGAAGACACATTTAGCGTCGAAACGTTAGTTGCTTCTTTTTTACTTGCACCGAATTAAAAAATGTTTTGCTCACCAGTGTGCTCCAGCATTCCTGCTTTTGACTTTTCAGAACCAGTAATACTTTTGAACTTTGTTTCCTCACTTCCCACAAATATAAAAAAAATCCTTATTTTTGCAGAAGATTTTATTTCTAACTTTAAGAAACAAAAGGATGGCTTTTGACAATGACAAATCTCTTTCTATTTACTAAAATAGATCTTTAGAAAGGATTTCCTGCTCCAATCACACAAGAAAGCCTATGTCCCTTATTGTGACATCACAAACGGGGACTTTTAGACAGATCGTTTCCTGAAACTAAACCCTGACAGAAAACGGATGGATGGTTTTTATTCACGTCTGCAGTGTTTCTAGAGGCAGACGTTTAATATGCGTCACACGTCCCCGTTAATAATCGGCTATAACTTCTTACAGAACCAAAACCTTTGTGTTTGTTTCAGCTTACATACTTTGAGTCTACGGGGAGAAATCAGCTGACTTATTGGTCTGATCTTAATAAACTGCACTGATTTAGTGACACGAACCAATAAAAACACTGGATTAGATAATCCCACCCGGTCGGTGCGGGGATGCGGTTTGTCAGCAGTCTGGCCGCTCGTCCTCCATCCCATCAGATCAGCTGACTGATCAATAAAGACATTAAGATTGAATCAGTGTTAAAAACGTCAGCGCGGCTTCCTCGCTCCCAGCTCCTTGTATCCTTTTCTCCTCCGTGATTTAAGGGATTGGAACATCCAAGCTCACGGCCCGAGGACAGGAGGACGAGGACTGAAGGAAGCATAAATTAAAGGTGTAAAGCACCTCTGCTCGTTCATTATCATTGACACGAACTTAACCCGTTGGCTGCCTGCAGGCTTCTTTTTAATGGTCAAACTTTCAGCGTTCAGGTGTTTCCTCTGAATCATTGTGAAGTTGTAAAAAAGCTTTCGCCGTCAGAATAAAGGAGCGTTTTCCATCTTTTCATCTCGCCACCAGCTGCTCCTACTTCTACACCTCTTTTCTTTCCGGGCGTTCACATCTTGACAATTTTTCTTTTCATAACGCATTAACTCTGACGACACCTTAGGAGACCTGCCTGCCGCCCGACAACACCTATTAATTCACAGAGCGCTCGGATACAAACACGGGGGAGGCTGCGGGGCTTTTAATTGGCCTCTGCCTAAATTAGACAGATTTATCCATCTCTCACATTAGCTTCGATGACCGGCGTGAAAAATCGTGTTGCTCAGGCGTTTCTCTGAGGCTCTCTCGCTGCGCGCTTGTCTCACGATTCGGCTGAAACAGCAACTTTGGTGGTTAATTAGCCTCGTTAGAGGAATCTCTGAGGCCAAATCTGGAAATAAACATTCTTTGTTTGGGATTTCTCCAAGACGGAGCAGAAATCAGACTTTTGTTTGAGAAGGAATCTTCAGGAAAGACGTCTGTTGCAGAAACAGGAAGTAGAATCAAGAACTTTAAGGTGTTTTATTCAACATGTCTGCACAGTAACGTGGATGAGGACACACCTAACAACCCTAAAGAGGATTTTATTATAAATCCCAGAGATGAGTCAGACCCCTCTGAGCTTCTATTTTCAGCCATTTTTTATTTAAATAAAATTAAAGTATTTACAAAAACATCTACTCCATGCAGTTCTGCTTCATTTTAAATCATTTTAATTCAAAAGAATCCCGAAACGTTTTAGGTTTATGACTACATGTGAAGCTACAAAACAAACCAAACAATGACTTTAAACGTGAATTAATCTAATAAACATTTACCAAGTTTGGAGTTTTCTAGTTTTTATTTTTATAATAATAAAAAAAGAACATCTCAGAATAAATACAAGGCTTAAACCAGAATCTTACTAGTTAGAGACACAAAACTGGGACAAAATCAACTAAACTTCAATCAAACTGAATCTGTGATTTTGTGACTAGGTTAGATCTCTCTGGGCCATGTCTGTTTTAACATTTCTCTACTCACAGAAAACAATCAGGACGTTCCAGACGCAGAGACTACTTTAATGCTATGAATGAAAACATCTTGTAATTGTGAGGTCCTAACACTAGAGTGAAACAGGAATCCTCGTGAACCCTCTAGGACAGTCAGGAACTTCCCTTGGAAAAGCTGTTTGTATCTCATCTCCAGCAGTCGCAGCTGGCTTTATCTCCTGGTTGTGAGAAGAAGAGCTGATTGTTTCAGCTCTTCTTTCTCCAACACCTGGTCAGGAGAAGATCTGGGGGTCTTCATGAGTTGGCTTTAGGGATCTCAGGCTAGTTTTATACCAGTAAGTCTCAAACACCAGTTGTGCCCCCGGTCCAAATCAAAGCAGGTATAATCTACAGTCGAGGTGGTTCGAAGTGGAGGTTGGTTTATCATCTGCACCATCCTTTCATGAACATTTTGGTAGAAAAGCGGCTGGCTGGTGCAGAGGTCTTCTACAGTCTGATGTCAGGTTTGGAGGTGTTGGATCACGGTCGATTTGTCCCTTTACCAAATGGTACCGGTGCAGTTTGGGTCATGCTGTAAAGGACGCCATCTGCCACGGGTGGAACTTTTGATGGTTTGGTACCCACCTTGGAATCTACTCCACATGGATTATTTAGTCTACTGAGTAGTTTTTACATAAATGAGTTTATTTGACCTTTATTTATCCAGATGAGTCGATTGAGAACTATAAAAGTCAGCGGTTTATTAGCGTCACCAGCTGCGTTAAGGCGGGCGTTTAGGATGTTCTTTAAAAACTTTACATCAAGAAATGTAAAAATGTTTTTGTATTAATTTATCCTAAAATAACTCGTGGTTGCCTAAAGACAAGCTACGTCCACACACCTGCACCTGCGTCTGGAACGAGAGTATGAACCACCACTGAACCGATACCGGCGCCCTGGTGAGGGCGATCTGGTTTGAGTGCACTCAGGTTTAACTGGTGGAGTTTGGAAACAGGACCACCTGACCAGCACTGGCTTACTTTGGTATCCCAAGAGAACCTTTAGTATGTGGTCCAAGGTTTTGGACTTATGGAGATCTAGTTATCTGAAGAAAGCAGAAACTTTTCCGTAACTGGAAACAAACATTGGTGCACATCGCTGAACGTACCTCGAGTCGATCTGCGTGCAGCACGATGAATCGGGTGGCGTTGATGCACTCCAGTTCGATGCTAACTTCGCCCGAGAAGGTGAAGTTGTCCATGTAGACAGCAAATCGCAGGTCGTAGTGTCGCGGTCTTATCGTCCCTGGAAGCCTGGAGTTTTTCCACGGCTGGACGGTCTCCTCGTCCCCCCTCTCCCCCATCCTCTCCCCTCTGTTACCGTTCAGTTTTCCCGACCCTCCGGAGCCTCTGGAACCCACCTCGCCTGTAGATCCTTTGCGATCTCGCCCGCCACAGTCCTCAAAGCGGAGGCTGAGAACCACGGCGACTACCGTCACGATGATGAGAGTGATAATGGATAAGGCAAATCCCAGCACCAGACGTTTGTGCACCGTGATGTGTCGCTCAGTGGTTCGAGGCCGGACCACTACCGACTCAGCCCATTGGTCCGACAGGCCGCGGCCGTTCCGCATGGCGCCGGGGCTGCTGTCGTTGAGTCCCATTTGGCACAAAGCGTCAGTATAACAGCAGCAGAAAGACCTCAAAGTTCAGAGTCAGAAAGCAGTTCGGAAAAACATTCATGAATGCTTGGATCTGGTCCCAACCGGTCTACGGATGGCTCAGAGTGAGAGGGATCAGCCCGTTTCTGAACTCTGACCTCGCACCGTTCTCAACGTCCTTCAGCTCTGACCGGAGGAGGGAAATCAACACTTCTTACATTTCAGGCAACAGAACTGACAAGCCAGAGGATGAGATGGTCGTTTGCTTTTTGGTTTTGCAGCGAGGAGAAAAATCGATGCTGCGTGGCTCGATTTCAACAGCACAGGACGCTGAACGGCAGGAGGAGGAGGAGGTATGCTGTTGAGGATGTGGCTATACATCCATGGACTTCCTCAGTAAATCCGCTGGGTAAGCTAAACTCTAAACCTCTGCAGATAGAGGTGGAAACAGCTGAACTTAGCTGGATTTCCTCACAGATTTTGCACTGAAACACCACAGAAACACTGGGTTTAAAGTTCAAACTCTCTGAGTTTTTAAGACGGTCGTAAACCCGGCCTGAGCAAACACGGCTGCTTATGGTCCCCGGGTCGTCGTAAAGTTAATTTGTTCTGAGTTAAAGCTCCTCCAGAACCACAGTAAAGCGTAAACAAGGCCTGCCGGGACTCCGGGCTCAGGATTATTACAGGGCTGGAACATCAGGGTCACTGGGGTCACACACAAACATGCTAACATCAGGGGTCATGGGGGGTAAACCAACCCCTAATCCCAGATTACCGGTCCGGTTGGGTCAGAACTTTGGTTCAGCCTGAGGAGAATCTGTCATTAGAAACGAGTCCAGATTATTTTAATCTGCTAGAGCTTTAACGTTTACCGCGTTTATTCTGGATAACGGGATTTATTGGCGGTGAGGGGTTTAATCCCGGTACCTGCGGGCCGGGGCCGGTTAAGTGGATCGTTTACAGCCAACATGTGGGTTTGTTGCACCGGGGAGCGGATCGTCCCCGCTCCGCCCGGCTGATGGATTAACACCGGATTAAAACTGATTGATGACCGGGGAACGCTTCGATTTAGCGGGTGCCAATCCGAGGGGCGGAGGAGCTAACGGAGGCGGAAATCCGGTATTATTAACGGAAAAAAGAAACCTGTCCCTTAATGAGATCAGCGGGGAGGTGAGGGGGGGCTGTCCGCTCGGTAACGGGCTGTTCCGTTAATTAAAATCCCTTCAATGAGCCCAAACTCCGCCGGTTCTCCGGTAACTTCTCCCGCCGTGGGCACGCGCTGAACCTGGGTCGGACTTCTTTCCTCCGGTGGTTTGTTCGGTAAAACTCGGTCGTCAACACCTGCTGAGGCACCTGCGTGGTCCCGGGGGACCGGACGAGGTTACCGGCGGTCACCAACCCGGTTCCGTCCCGGGATCCATGAAAACCCCGAATCTGTCAGAGGGAATCCGTTCTGGATCTGCTGCACAGCGTCAGAAATCCGTTACCGATCCAGTTCAGCGCCGGGAATCCATCACAGCACCGGCAGATCCGTTACAACACCCGGGGTTCGGGCTTGAAAACCGTTCAACAAAGTATGGATCCGTTTGTGACGCCTGAGATCCGGTACCACGCAGCGGAGATCCGATCCGAAGCCCCGGTAATGACCTCGCATCCATCCACAACCACCTGGTCCGGTCCGGTTTCCGTGAATGTCGGGCTGGGTGATATCCCGAGTCCCTCCGGTGCTCCGTTAATAAACCGAATGCTGCTGAACTTTTTAAACCCCCGGAGAGCGGCTGCTCCTCCCTCCCCCCGCTCCCGGTGATGATGATGAGGATGATGACGGTGCTGACGGTGATGATGAAGCTCCGCTGCTCAGCATCCCTCCATCCCGCCGAGGAGGAGGAGGAGGATGGTGCTTCTGAGGAAGAGTTGAGGAGGCGCCCGTTCTGCTGGTGTGTGTGTGTGTGTGTGTGTGTGTGTGTGTGTGTGTGTGTGTGTGTGTGTGTGTGTGTGTGTGTGTGTGGTGCTGCGCACGAGCTGCTTCCACTGAGAGGCACGCGCTGACAGGCAGAGGGCGGGAAGCTTCTCCCACCAAACTCCATTCAAATGTTGCTGCTTTCTGCTCCACCTGCGGGATGCCCGGATGTTCTGGTTACCTCACACACGTGACCTCTCATCAGCTGATCCAGGGCTGATAATTAAAGAACTCTCTGTGTCACAATCCTACAAGACCCGATGTGTTCAGGTAGAAAGCGTTCACCTTGATAACAGAACCTTATCTTCAGTAGCAGGCGGGTCCTGGACGCAGCAGGAGGAACAAACCCACCTGAACCCCAGCACCGTGAAACCCTTCCGTGACTCTTTACTTTATCTCTGCTTCATAGGATTTAATCTGGGTCTGAACATTCCACCAAAGCTCTCGGAAGAGGACGTGAGGAGGATCCTAATCAACAGGTTTGGTTTTGACTCTGACTCAAACAGAGGGTCAGTATTATCCTACATCTATGAATGTTTTCAGGCAGCAACGAGCTGAAGTTTCTCTGGTTTCTAAAACTTGAGGCGGAGTTGCAGCCATTTTGGTCAGGTCTTAAAATGTGATATTTTCAGGTAAAGTCACGGATAGCTCTGAGCGAAGGTCTCGGCTGTTTTCTACCACCAGCTGAATGAGGCAGACATCCTGACGTTTTAATGACTCCAACATCACATTTTAACTCTGTACAACTGGCCGAGTTAGAGCAATGCTGTGTTTATTATTCAGCTGTGGCAGTTATCTGAAAATGTTCCAAAAGTTAATCAGCTGATTTATTCTGTAGCCTTCAACAAAATCCAAAAGCCTCGACACAGACTAAAAGCTGCATTCACAGCAAAACGTTAGTAGAAAAATAATAAAACAGAATAAAGTTGTGGCCAACTGGAACTTGTGCTCAAAAGGAAGTTATGATTATTCTTTAATTACACCAAAAACCCAAGACCGTGGGGCTTTACTGACCAATGACCAGGTCCCGAATGCCGTCTCTCATCTAGGATACTGGCGTAATTAGCATAACCTTCATTAGAGCAGTAATTGTGGTTGACCAAAACTCTTAGTTGTTGTTGTTGTGTTGTGGCTTTTGCATTTCATTGAACCTTCTGGGACACGGTAGATTTACACCCAGTGTTTACTCTCTCATTAAAAAAAGAAACTCCGGTCTGTGAGCAGTCAACGCCTTTATGTCATCCTGTTTGTTTGTTTGTTACCCTAATTAAACGTTTAGGAGATTTAAATAGTTAATAAAGATGATGGTGTATTCACACCACACTCTATGTAGTACTGATTCTGACACATATGCAAATTTTTTGAAAGTGACTAGTCTGAACGGTCATGTCGCATTAAATCCGCCTCCTACTTCACTGATCAGCGGAGGTGAGCGTCGTGTCAGGACGTTCCTGATGACAATCGCTGACAGAGGGATTCAGGGGTCTGTGGGACATCCTGTCAAGTTTTGGAATTAAAAATACAAGAAAGCATGAGAACGGGAGGTGCTGCTGGAGCGAAGCGTCTCTCCGGTCTTGGTCTCTGTGACAGCGGGGCGGGGTTTGTGTCCGTGAGAGCCGGGCGGGGGTTCTCCGTGAATGAACTTTATTTACCACATCAGCTGGTCCACCGCTCGCCATGACTCTGTCATCTGCGATGTTGCTTTAGAAGCGACTGCATGCACCCAGTAAATGCGCGAATCATGCGCATCAAGCACCGGGTACAGACGGGTCCTCGGTACTACCGGTACCTACGAAATCTTGGTACATTTTTGTAGTACTGGGTTGGTACCGAAGTACCAGTTCTTTTGACAACCCTACTAGATAGTTTTTAAACGTTAAGCTAGAGATTTAACATTGATCTCAGTGATTGTTGATTTAGAAACTTGACCAGTTTCATATGTGACACCACTCTGCAGCCCTCTGCTGACCAAAAACTGCACTAGATATTTATGTGGAGCAGGTATAGGTGCCCTATAGGGGGCGCTCTTATACCTGCTTTATGGCTGTTAGCTGTAATGGTAGCGGTTAACATTTTCAGGTTGCCAATCGTCAATAAAAGGCCCAAGAAGAAGAATAAGAAGAAATTTGCTTTTCCAGCTGGCATCATGGCGGAGCCTGGAAGAAACAGTAACAGAGTAATAGTAGTGATGGGACGAGCAGTACCGATGCGCTGGCGCATGTATCAAGCTCATAGAGCGAGACCCCGTGTCGGTGCGCGTATCATTTAGGAAGTAGTCACGTGACCGATACAGCTGCTGTTTCGCTCGTCAGTGAAGCGCCGAACCGTGTTTAAATGGAGGAGCGTCTCCATCTGTCAATGGGATGAGTTTCTGCCAAAAGTACATTTTTTGAAGCAAAATTATTCCACTGATACATCATGGAGCCAGAAAGAAAACGGAAGGTGGTCCGTGAGGGATCATTTTGTTCTTTTTATTTCCTTGTTTCATCCTGTTCCTCTCTGTTTCTGCTTGATCCGTCAGAATTTAGTTTCTAAATTATTATTTTTAAATAATTCATACTATTTTCTGCAGGTGTCGCATTTGTTCAACTGAACTTTCACACTAAATAAAGGACTTTAATAAAGGAATGTCGTCAATGCTGAGACATCGCATAGAAACGCATTGGAAAATGAACGCGGAAGTTTGGCCGTCCCACCGGCTGTCAGAGCGGGGGGTGGGGTTGGGGTGTGTGGACCGGCCCACATTGGGTAAACGGCACAGCGAGACAGTAGAGTCTCGCTATTGGTTCTGCCTGCAATGATGTGTATGATCCAGCAGGTGTCAGTAGATAAACAGTGACACAGTATCGTTTGGGAAATGTGCTGAAACGCTTCATGAGGGCTCATCGGCTCATCTCAGGAGACTGCGGTCTTTTGGAGTGAAGGAGACACTCCTGAAGACCTTCTATGACTGTGTGGTGGCACCAGCCATCCTGTAGGGTGTGGTCTGTTGGAGCAGCAGCATCACAGAGAGAGAGAGAGGAAGATGCTGGACAGGGTGATCAGGAAGTCCAGCTCTGTCCTGGGCTGTCCTCTGGACTCAGTGCAGGAGGTGGGTGACAAGAGGGTCCTGGCAAAACTTAGATCCGTGCTGGGCCACGGGTCCCACCTCCTGCAGGACGACCTGTGTGCCCTGGAGAGCAGCTTCAGTGACAGACTGATCCACCCTCGCTGTGTGAAGGAGAGATACCGCAGGTCTTTCCTTCCTGCAGCTGTTAGACTCTATAATGGTCACTCCTAATATGTAACACATACATCTGGAACATACCACTACTGTCATCACCTTCCAATACACCTGCAATACTTACTACTACTACTGTTATTATGTGCAATACTTATCAAACTCACAATTCAATACTTTTTAATTCAAGTTATTTACTTAAATACTTTGTGTGATATTGTTTGTGTACTACTCATATTTTACTTTACTTCACCTTACTTTACTGTAATTGTGCTGTTGCAATACTGCAATTTCCCCACTGTGGGACAAATAAAGGTATTCTTATTCTTATCTACCCATCACTAAGTAATAGTCTGGAGGTGAAGCAAAGAGCTAAAACCAGAGTGAAAATCGGCACAGCCTACGCTAGTTTGAGGGAGCTAAAGGAGGCTACAAAATCACGGACTGATAACCAGGGGTGTTGTACTGGGGGGAAAAGTGGACCTGACTACCCAGGGCCCAAGAGGGGAGAGGGGCCCATGTTTCCTACGATTCCCTCCCCCCCGTTTTTATTTAGAAAACATTGTGTCCCCTTTGTGTCAATTTGTTTCATTATATTGTTGTTTCCAACTAAATATGGGAAAATCGAACCAGACTTTATGTCAGTGTTCGTTTTCCCCAAAGGAGGGAAATGTATCATTAAATATTTTAAATATTTAATTACATGAACCATAAAAAGATTTAATTCATTAAATTAATTTATAGATATTTCATAATTTATTTCATTATTTCATGTTTGTTCATGATGATTTTGTTTTATCTGTCAACCGTGCCCATCAAAATCAGTGAGCAGGGCTCAGGTTGATAACGAACATGGCAGCTTATATGTTAAGAGGGTTTTTATTGACCTGGTCAGAGATATTTTAAGCCTAACAAGTAAAACAGTTGCTGACTCAGAATCAGTGGAAAAACAGTACAAGAGGAATTTCAGGAGGAATTTCCTCACTGATAGAGAGACTGACTACAGAATACCTGTAGAAGTACTCCTGCATGTGCTTGGTCAATAAGAATAAGAATACCTTTATTTGTCCCTCAGTGGGGAAATTGCAGTATTGCAACAGCACAAGTACACTGTTGCAATAATATAATATGGGGTGTTATGTACAGATGTGCTGCCCAGTGGACATTAAAAAAAACTTTTTTTTCTGTAGTTGAAGGTGTAGTGTTTTAAGAAAATTACTAAAAAGAAGATCTTGTTTGTAAGTACACTGTAGCAGGTAAATGCATCTGGATGGCTCAATATCACTATTAAAGTTTCTATTGTGTTCACTGGAAGAGATTTTTATTATTGTACGTTGATATTTTTATGCTTTATTAGGGAGAACACCCTGACGGCTGTAACTGTAGTATGATTTAGAGAAGTGGGGACAGTTTTGACGGTGTTACACATTTCTACATAACACCCTGTATTGATGAAGCACTACTGTTTTACCACAGATTCTGGGTCAGCAGCTTCTGTTTTATCTGTTAGGTTTAAAATATCTCACCAACTTGGAATCTTTCATAAAGGGAGCTGCCATGTTTGTTATCAGAATTAGCTCCACCCACTGACTTTGATGGGTGAGGTTGACAGAAAAAAATATTGATGAAGACCATGAAACAATAAATTAAATCATGAAATAATTATACATGATTTTTAAAATTAAATATTTTTATTGACACACAATCCATTAATTTTATATTTAAATAATTGTTTAAGCATAATATTTTGGGCTTTATCTATTTATTGAATTGTACCACTTTTGCCTCTCCAGTTGAATCATATTTCATTTCTTTATATTTGATATTGTAAATGGACAATCTTATAATTTTATTGATAATGCAGGGATTATAAAATTTAGAGTACATTACATTCACAGACAGAACCTTGTTTATTTAATTTCATATGTATTTAACCTTTCATTATTGCAACAATATATATCAGTATTAGCAAAGCTTAACATCATGAACCCTTTAGATGCAGTAGTAGCAGCAGGGCCCTCATTCTCTCCAGATAGCACTGAGATTTCACTTTTATTATGCTGGCATTTGTATTTGCTCAATATAGAGGTTAAAGTAAGATCATGTTTATTAACATGTCTTATAGCATGACAAAAAATGTGCACAAGAGATAGACAAGTGAGCGTGGGGGCCCACCTAGATGGCTTGTACCTAGGGCCCAGAATTTGGTGCTACGCCCCTGCTGATAACAACCTGGCTTTGTTGCTGCTGGACTTGTCAGTAATAATATTTTTTGTCCAACAGTTATCTTTTTACTTTGTGGTTTATTTTCGTATTAGTTGGCTCATGTTAGCGTTAGCTCATTGTTAGCTCTAGCTACAGCAGGCTGCTGCAGGGTTGTTTCCGACAGTAGTAATTCCACTTTCAACCAGTAGGGCGGAGGAGCAGGAAACGGTTCTGGGTTACTTTAATAGCAAAGTTACACCAAGGGCAGCAGAATCCTTCAGCGTTTGGAATGTGCTACATGTTAATGACTCTGCGACTCACACAAAACATTTTATCTCAACAGCAGTAGATTTTAATGAGACATCCATTTTTGTGCGATGTAATGTCGACAACCCATCCTAAAATGTGCCAGCTGCTAAAGTGAATCCGTTGTTGACTAGTGGTTCATAGCAAAAGTTTGAAACAGACACTCATGTGATCTGTTAGCACTCGGATTAGCCCCAAATATTAGCACAATATCTGTAAAACTGAACGATTCGCTGAAGTTTCTGTGTTGTTTAGCTGTAGCGGCCATCTTGACTGGGGTTGATCTGCTGCGGATGAAAAGATTTAAAGTTTCATTCAAATCTATCCAGTGAGTCACTAACAGCCCGCTACACACCGAGGCAAAAACATTACTGTCCATCTTTGCCTTTTGGATCATAACAACGGTCATCATCAGCTTCATCTGAACAGAATCATTCATAGGAAACTGCTCGATGTTCTAGAGGGACCTACACCCACGAGAGGACTGGAGCTATCAGCAGGAGAGGAAAACAAAAGTGTGAGTAAATAAATAACTTTAGCATTCACTGCTAATTATTTTAAATTCTTAAACAGTGCCTATGCAGTAATGGCCTCCAGCCTGCTCCCCATGAATAAGTGGAACATTCAATAATTGAGTTAGTCGACATCAAAAACATTTTGCTCTGCCATCCTCCTCCTCCTTGGTCCGTTGCTCTTTAGTTTTTTTTTTTTGCACCACTTAGAGGAACTGCTGCTGCACTTTTCTCACTCTGCAAATTCCCTTTCTCACGGCTACGTCTAACTTAGCTGTGATGTGTGAGGCATTAGGAAATGTGGCTCCAGTTTTATTTGTGACAACATTTAACTCGTTTTATTCCAGGCAAACCAAAAGATAATTTAATGAGCTAGTTTGTAGCGTTAGCTGTTGTACAACGGCAGAGGTTTAAAAAATACACCGTTAGCTCTGGCTACATCCTTAGCTTTAGCATTAGCCCCTCTGCATGGATCTCATTCTGTCTAAACGTCTCTTTAAACGATCATTTACGTTAGAATTATCTGGATGCTTTCAGCTACTCATCTGAAGCATTTCTGGTTAGAATTGTAATTTATTTTATTTAGCAGGAAACGCTGATGTTAAAGGGACACTTTGCAACTTTTAGACATTTTTAATGAGCCAGTTTGTGCTAAAATGACCCTTTACAGGGTGAATGAAAGGTCACCCAGCCCCTATCACCTCCTGTGGCCAGAATATTCCACTTGCAACTTTGCAGTTGCCGGTCCGGTCTGCTGGGACTTAGAAAAATTCAGCTTGACCTGCCTGGATCTGCAGTCTGCTTCCAGCATGTTTCCTGCATGTTTTAGATCATGAACACAGCTGATGTGTTTGATTTAGTGATGAACCGCTCCTGAAGACACTAATGAAGGCTGGGAGGACATTTCAGCTGTTAGATTAAGGTGTTAAAAAGACCAACGCACAGCGAGGAGAGATGAGTTTTACTTTCAGTTTTGCCAACAAACACTAGGGGGTGCTAAAACAAGCCAAAACTAAATGGTGTCCCTTTAAACTGATGTGAAGTAACAACAGTGTCGGTTCATGACATGAAATTTGAATACATTTCTGTGAGTTTTTTTCATTTAGAGGTGATTCAGTTGACAGTGGAATACTGTGTAACTGATCCTGTTTAGACTAGCCGTTAGCTCATCAATCCGGTCGGAAGAATTCTCCATTACTCTAAACTGAGGTTGTTCGGCCATCTACAGCAAATCCAACACAAAAAGGTCACAACGTAACAGAAACCAGCTCCAGAACTTTACTCACGTCATGATTTATTTTTCTTAGCCAACATTCTGCCCGTTTTGGCGTGACCATTTTCACACCTGGAGATTGAGGAAGGTCAGGTGTTCTTCCCTTGTTACCAAGGTGACAGTGGCACACAGCTCATCAACATTCACCCCTGCAGCTGCTTGATCGGCTGTTGACACGGGCTGTCCAGCGTTCCATTGACCACCAGATGAGCCGTAAAGTTTACCATGACTGGCGTGTTTCCACCCATCTGTCATAGGATGCCCGTGTGCGTTCATGCGTGTGTGCTTCCAAAAGCAAATGCCTCCTACCTGTCACACCTTCAAAGAAGGTTTTATATATATGTAAAAACAGAGCTATCGGACGTTTCAGTGAAGCTGACTGCTCATTTTTACCTGTCGGATGCTTTAGTGGTCAGCGTCTGTCCAGCTGGAAGCTGCGGGACAGTGATGGAAACTCTCAGTCTAACAAATCAGACTTAGTCAGGAGGGAGTGGGCTTCAAAGCCCCGCGCGTTTATTTGCTGCTTTTGAAACTTTCCACTCAGGCTGTTTACAGGACTCTGCTCCCAACAGGACGGTCAGTTACCAGTGAGTAATTATGGGATGGAAACTGGGAAAGAGACTGGAGAGCCTCCCAAGAAAAAAAGAGGGGGTCAAGAGTCGCTCTGACCTCAGGACGCCGGAGAAAGCAGGTGGTTACGATCTTCTTACCTGTTGGAGATAATTAAACAGCATCATTTTGGAGTAACAGAAGTTTGTTTAACCAGATTGATGAGCTATCAGCTAGTTCAAGCAGCGTTAATGTGAACTCGAGTTTTTAAAGCTTTCATTCTGATGAGAACAGCTGAACATGTTACAAACTCAACCAGAAACATGTCAAATAGTTTGAGTTCCTCCATTACAAGAAATTATAGAACGCAACGTAAATACAATCAGAACTCCTGACCGTGACCTATTTTAATCCTAAAGCACTTTTCTGTGAGACGATAATGAAAAATGACCGTCCGATATCTCTAGTAACAGAATGTTTTAACATTCATATCATCCATAAGAATAGATATGATAATCGGTTACAGCCGGAGACGGAGCAGCAACAAGCTAGCATTGCGCCATGCCTGCTAACTCTAGAAATTCACTGGTTGTGTATTTAAACTGATCTAAACTTCACTGGGTCGTCTGTTTAGAAGTATCAATCATTTTAAAATCTCCAGATATTGTCCGGTCCTTCTTGTTATGTTCTTCCTGTGTTTCTTTTCTATCTCCACGCCCAGGGCGTGACTCTGAAGATGGCGGCAGGCAGTCGCCGAAACGTCAGTAAATTAAGGTAAAGAAACATCGTTATACTGTGTTTAAAGCAAGACAAACCAATGGAGATTGTCCGGTCCTACTACAGAGGCTCGAAAACCTTCTAAAGATAACACCAAAGATGCTAGGCTAGCAACAATGCACCGATAAGGTCACAACGAAAGGTTTAGCCTCATTGTGGCTAACCGTTAGCTTGTCGTTTTATTCAGAACAGATCTCTATTTCTCCAAACTGAGGTTGTTAAATAAGGCATCAGGTAAGATTTGAATTGTTCATTAACTCTACAGAAGCCCTTTAGAAGATCTGAAACATCATATAAAATAAAAGTAAAATAAATCATGTTAATGATGTAAAAGAGGGAATTATTAATGAATAAAACCCAGAGAACAGCTGGATAGGAGTTATTAACCTCCATTTATCTGACTGGGTTGTCATCAGCTGCAGGTTTTAGTTTAATTCTTCATTTCATAATCACTACATTTGAACCGTACCTGGTTTTAACCTTGTGTCCTACAGGGAAAAACATCTATAAATATTCATTAACAAATGTATGAAACGAGCGTTCCTGTTCAGGTGTGAAAACGTTTAAAGAAACGTAGCTTGGAGACAGTTAATGTAATTCTCTGGTTTTGTCTCTGGTCTGTGAAATCCATGGGCGTCTGGCAGAGTCTTGTACCCATCAAACGGAGAATCGGGTCGCTTTTTGAGCTCAATATTTGCCAATAAGGGAGCTGCTCGCTGCCAGCTCTGAAGGCTGATTCAAAAGCACTTTTATAAGCCCAAAAGTAAATTTGCCTTAAATTCTCTGCTGTCTCTGGATTCACTCCTGCAGAGAGGTCAGTGGTGCCGTCAGAGCTCCCATCAGCGCCGGACAGAGCCGGGTCAAGGCTGCACTGGCCAGTCAAGAAACTCCTGCCTAAACGGTGAGAACAGCTCTCATAGAGCAGCTTTCTGTATCGTGTAAAGATTCAAAGGCCAAGCAGCGTTGTACGCTGTCACTCGAATAACAACTCGACAGCTTTATGGAGCAGAAGATCTGACTCTGCCTTTGTGGAAGAGAGAAAGTATTTGAGTTTTTTATCCCACGGTATCGAGCATGATGACATGTTTGCGTTCGCTACGTGGGCGGTTACAGAAAGAAGAAACTTGGCAGAAAGCAGAGGCTTGCACCTTGGAAGAGTCAAAGACAGCATTAATTCAGTCTTCTGTTGTTTGAAGGAGGCTCGGCTTCAAAATGAAGGATGTGAATCAAACATTCAGCTCCAGATCTAGAAACCAAAACAGAGCTGTTCACATTAACGGCTGCTGGAAATAAAAACGATGAGATGATCCTAGAGAGGACAGAAAAAGCACCGATCTTTGGTCACAGATAAACCCTCGTCTTCCATCTCTGGGCTGAAATGTTTAGAGTTTGACAACAAAGATGTTCCCAAAAATGATAAATGACCCGCACTTGTGTGGCGTTTGAGTCAGAGGACTCAAAAGTGCTTTACAACACATCAGTCATTCATCCATTCACACCCTAATGGTGATGAGCTACATGGTAGCCACAGCTGCCCTGGGACACACTGACAGAGGTGAGGCTGCCGAGCACAAGAGCCACCGGTCCCTCCGACCACCAGCAGGACTCAAACCTGCAACCCACCAGTAGCAGCTCCTCACCGTCACTACATGCTAACTCATGCTAGCAGTAGCAGCTCCTCACCGTCACTACATGCTAACTCATGCTAGCAGTAGCAGCTCCTCACCATCGCTACATGCTAACTCATGCGCTAACTCATGCTAGCAGTAGCAGCTCCTCACCGTCACTACATGCTAACTCATGCTAGCAGTAGCAGCTCCTCACCATCACTACATGCTAACTCATGCTAGCAGTAGCAGCTCCTCACCATCACTACATGCTAACTCATGCTAGCAGTAGCAGCTCCTCACCATCGCTACATGCTAACTCATGCTAGCAGTAGCAGCTCATTGCCGTCGCTAGATGCCAACTCATGCTAGCAGTAGCAGCTCCTCACCGTCACTACATGCTAACTCATGCTAGCAGTAGCAGCTCCTCACCATCACTACATGCTAACTCATGCTAGCAGTAGCAGCTCCTCACCATCGCTACATGCTAACTCATGCTAGCAGTAGCAGCTCATTGCCGTCGCTAGATGCCAACTCATGCTAGCAGTAGCAGCTCCTCACCGTCACTACATGCTAACTCATGCTAGCAGTAGCAGCTCCTCACCATCGCTACATGCTAACTCATGCGCTAACTCATGCTAGCAGTAGCAGCTCCTCACCGTCACTACATGCTAACTCATGCTAGCAGTAGCAGCTCCTCACCGTCACTACATGCTAACTCATGCTAGCAGTAGCAGCTCCTCACCATCACTACATGCCAACTCATGCTAGCAGTAGCAGCTCCTCACCGTCACTACATGCTAACTCATGCTAGCAGTAGCAGCTCCTCACCATCACTACATGCTAACTCATGCTAGCAGTAGCAGCTACTCACCGTCGCTACATGCCAATTCATGCTAGCAGTAGCAGCTTCTCACCGTCGCTACATGCTAACTCATGCTAGCAGTAGCAGCTCCTCACCGTCACTACATGCTAACTCATGCTAGCAGTAGCAGCTCCTCACCATCACTACATGCTAACTCATGCTAGCAGTAGCAGCTCCTCACCGTCACTACATGCTAACTCATGCTAGCAGTAGCAGCTCTGTGAAGGTTGTTACCTCTCCATGGTCTCTGAGATCAACTGGTTCTCAGTATCAGTCCTTAGAACCAGTCTGACGTAAATCTGAACTTCAACCAGGCAGAACTCCTGGAGGATTCTGCTCTGGTTCTGGTGTTTTTGTGTTGCTCCTCCCAGTTCAAGATTCTGGTTCTGGACCAAAAAAAGTTGAAGACTTCCTTCAGGATGGGAGCGAGTGTATGCCCGTTCCTGAGGGACAGTAGGACGGACGAACAGATCTGAGCTCACAGAACTAAAAGGCAAACATCTGGGTCTGAATATTCCTTCTAAACTACAGACATGGTCATGAGATAAAGATCAGAACCAAAAGAACCAGATCCTCCATAGGATGCCAGGCTCAGTCCTCCAGGAGAAGAACTCAGAGAAGAGCTGCTGCTGCTCCTCAAGAAGAGGTTCTGGCATCTGATCAGGTTTCCTCCAGGTTGCGTTTCCTCTGGATGTTCTCCAGGCTCTGGGAGGAGCTTCCTAAACTGACCCAGAACTCTTTGGATGGGTCAGAAATCCTCTCCGGCCTAGAGACACTTGAAAGAAAGAGCTGGAGAGAGAAGTCTGGTGACCAGCATAAAGGGGGAGGAGCCAAGCTGTTGTGCCTGCGTTTGGATCTTCCACCTGCTACTGAGGCTGCTGACAGCAGAAAATGCATTTTTCCTGACTCCTGTGAGAATTGTCGATCGTCGGGTCCACAGAGAACCTCTGAAGGAGCACCAGGGTCCCACGATAGAAAAACTCTCTCAGGTGTTCTGAGATGTTTTAGAGACGTCTTCATGAACCCAACAGTCACAGCTTAGTGAGCGATCAGCGTGATTCAGAACACAAACAGAACCCAGAACCGACCCGGGCAGCAGGTCCGGTGGAGTTTGACAGATCTGACAGCTGTGAAGAGGTTCATCTTTTATTAGCAACACATCAAAACATGACTGTTCCATCAAAGCTGAGCCAGAGGCTGATGAAGGTAATTATTAAAGTTTTAAAGGTAAATTCTGTTCTTGAAGGCAGCGCCGTGCAGGTTTCCCTCAAACCAGCCACTGATTTATACATTAATGTGTGAATACCAGACTCACTGTGCTGCGTAGCTTCAGTGGTTAGCGTTGGAGCTGCAGGAGAGCTGCAGAGACTCCATTTCCATATTCATAGATCCACACACACACACACACACACACACGAGACAAAAGGTGCAGAATTACATCTAAGCCACTTTAAGGCATGACGGGATTATTTTTACAGGAGCGCTCGTCTAAATATGAAACGTTGATGAACAGAGATGATTTTAGGGGTATAATCAACACCAGGAGACTAAGTGATGGTCAGAGCATCCACCCTGACCAACACAGTGTCTCTGACATTGCACGGCCAATTAGAGTCCAATTTCAGCCAACTGGATCAAGGTGGAAGACAGCAGGGAGAGAGAACAAGTGAGCGAAGGAGATGGAGAGAGATCTAAGTGGGCGGCACACTCTTCTGCCTCAGGGAAGATTGGTGTCAAGAGCAGAGAACACACACAGTGGGCTGAAAATGTAATGAATGTGTATCACTTGGTAGGGAGAGCTGGTGCTGGTGTGTGTGTGTGTGCGCGTTCTGCACTTGACACCAATCTGCAGCAGCAGTTGAGAAATTAAAAACAAAGTAGTTGGAAGGAGAACGAACTGGATCCAAACATCAATATTTTAGAATTCCTTGAAAGACCGACTCCATCCATGATTCATGGCGTGTGAACATGAAAGAGGCGGCGATGCAGATGCAGACTGACGGAGCGTCCTGCGGTCAGCAGACAGACGGACTCAATAGCTCCTCGTGTCTGATGGACCGCAGCGTTAATGTGGGAATTTACCGACTCTCAACTCCCATCGTGTCTGGACCCGTCACTTCAGAACGTCAGACTAAAAGAGACGAACATTTATGATCAGCTTCAAGTTTCAGTCTCTGCTGATGAAACTCTGGATCCCGTCTGACCTGCAGGAGGCTAAAGATGAAGGAAAGAGTCCAATAATTCCTAGCATGAGTTTAAATCAAACCATAAAAGATGATTTGAACTTCTAAACCATCCCTGGTTCTGTCGGTTTTTCTCTAAAAGCAGTTCAGATGTTTAATTTCTGTAAAAAGTTTGACTTTAATCTCCAATAAAAGCTACAGGCCTGTTTCACAGGGCCACATTCCATTTCTGCAGCTATGCACAACAGTGTTTGTGTTCTAAAAAACTAACAAATGGAACTTCTCTAAATGGAATGCAGACCTCAGTAAAACATCTCCTCTGCTCTTTTGAGTAAAAAATATTCTTTTAAAATGTATACTTTGTATTTTATTATCAATGCTACTGCCTTCTTAAACCACCAAATAGTTCCCGAGCGCAGCCACAGCTGCAGCTCACCGCTCCCCACCATGGGGATGGGTTAAATGCAGAGATGTAATTTCACCAGTGTGTGATGATGACTTGGGACTTTGACTTTAACTTTAACTCTACTGGTGCGTTGATGAAATTTCAGCATTTTCATAAAAAATGTTGGTTTTGGGGGGATGAAGCTATCCACACATGCACCCCCACTCCACCCCCGCCCTCATGTGTGTGGGTGGGCAGGGCAGGTTATTGGCTGTGGTTTGAAGGGGCAGTAGAATATAAAGCTCCATTTATCTTCTTGTTGAATAAACAGGTGAGTTTCTAAAGGAGACCACTGAGTCCACTGATCTTAGGCTCAGGGGGAGAGAGCTCCAGAGTCTGGGGGCCACAGCAGCAAATGATCTGTCACCTTTGGTCTTTAGCCTGGTGCTGCACAATCAGTAGGCTTTGATCCCTGGACCTCAGGGACCTGCTAGGGGTGTAGGGACTGAGAAGATCACCAATGTATGATGGTGCTTGTCCATGTAAGGCCCTAAAAACCAGAACCCAACTATTGCAAACACTCGTCTGAGGCCTGATCTACTGCTAACACTAGCCTGATCTACTGCTAACACTAGCCTGAGCTACTTCTAACACTAGCCTGAGCTACTGCTAACACTAGGCAGAGCTACTGCTAACACTAGCCTGAGCTACTGCTAACACTAGCCTGATCTACTGCTAACACTAGCCTGATCTACTGCTAACACTAGGCAGAGCTAGTGCTAACACTAGCCTGATCTACTGCTAACACTAGGCAGAGCTAGTGCTAACACTAGCCTGAGCTACTGCTAACACTAGCCTGATCTACTGCTAACACTAGGCAGAGCTAGTGCTAACACTAGCCTGATCCACTGCTAACACTAGCCTGATCTACTGTTAATACTAGGCAGAGCTAGTGCTAACACTAGCCTGAGCTACTGCTAACACTACATTATTATGCTTTCTATTAACTTGTATTATCTTGTTATCTTAATCTGACCTATTTGTTTTATCGCTGTTTTATTTTATTTTCAGCACTTTGGTCAGCTGTCATGCTGTGGATAAATGTGCTATATAAATAAATCTGGATTGGATTGGATAACACTAGTCCAAGCTAGTGCTAACACTAGCCTGAGCTATTGCTAACGTCCTTTTTGGATGTGCTCATGGAAGAAGCGCTCATGTTCCACGATCTACTGGGACACTTGCTTTCTTGTTTGTCAGTAAACAACCGCTGCACAACCACGGGACAGTAACTCGGCCGAACGCCAACTTTTATAGACATCTAGACAACATCGTTTATTAATTAGGGCTGTCAGAGTCAACGTATTATCACATTAACACGCTTATTAACACCAACAAATATGTTGTGCTTTAACACACATTTTAATTGTTTGGGAGGTAAAATGGGTTGTCCAGTAATTGGAGGGTTGTAGGTTCAATCCCGGCTCCTGCCAGAGAATGCTGCTCTTGTTTCCTTGGGCAAGACACATTGCCTACTGGTGGTGGTCGGCGGGACCAGTGGCACCAGTGTTCAGCAGTATCGCTTTCGTGAGTGTGTCCTAGGGCAGCTGTGGCTACATTGTAGCTCATCACCACCAGCGTGTGAATGGGTGGATGACTGATTGTGTTGTGAAGCGCCTTGGGGGGTTGTAGAACCCTAAGAAGGCGCTATACAAATACAGGCCATTTACCATTTTAGTTTGTCTACACTCAGACTAGCCGTTAGCTCATCCGTCCTGAAAATGCAAACACTATTTCTCTGAACAGAGGCTGTTCAGGCAGCCATAAGTAATGAGTAAAATGTGAGTTGTTTATAACCTTTACACAGAAACACGCTCAGAATGGCCGACGTGTTCCCTTAAAGCTGTGAGAGAGACAGAATAATATCTGAGTAATAATAATAATCCACGTTTTCACCCGGCTAAGGGACGTGTAACCTGTCACTCAGTATTTTTTCACAAATGAGTCTTTTTTCTGCACACACAATCTGAGAGACGGGTATTGATTGCCTTTATTCTTCTGGGTTTTCTATTATGATCATATTTTATTTCTTCAGCATTTTTTTCTCCTCGGATTTTTCAACCACCCAGAAAAGACCTGAGAGACGAGAGCAGAGCGGCCGATTACGACAGCCGGCTGTCCGAATGTGATCCAGATAGTTTGTGTTTGATAGCTACCTGTCGGCGCGTCAGCCCGCCTCCGTCATGTGTGTGTGTGTGTGTGTTCTGCGTACTGTATATTCACCAGACTGTTACTCTCTCACACATGTCTGACAGCATCTTTTTTAATTTGTCATTTGTGTGTGTGTGTGTGTGTGTGTGTGCGTGTGAGAGAGACCACAGTGGAGTTGTCAAGCTGGTATAAACTGGTTGTGTTTGTGTGTGTGAGCAGCTCTGTGTGACACTGATTAAAAGTGAGAGCTTTTTGATTGCTTCGACCCTCCGTGGGATTATTAGCATAAAACACACGCACACACACACACACACACACACGTAGGAGTAATTGAGCATTTCTCTTCTACATTACAGGTAACCAGAGCCGATGCAGCACCAGGCTAACAAACCAACTCGTAGCCGTTTACGTTTCAGATTTAAATCCATGCAGAGTAGAATGAGCTGCTTTGTGTTGGAAGTGGGCGTTGTGCTCTCCGGTCTATCCGAGACTCTAAATGGTGCCAGAATCCGAACTCACACAAACAGAACCAGAGTCTCCGTTGGAGGGAAACTGTGGCCAATCAGCAGCTCTCAGGTGGATCTGTTGGCTGTTTGCGATCCGACGGCAGAACGTTTACACACCCGGGCTTTTATCTGCTCTCGTGTCGCAGCGCTCAGCAACACGTCGTGCCTCTGCTCTTCAGGGTTTGTTTTGGCAGCAGAAAGAATATTTTATCAAACCGGTCGACACATGAAAACGTCTCTCTCACACATCTGAGAACATCTTTGCTACAAACAAGAAGAATAGAAATGTGTCTGTTTGTTTTGCTGGATTCAACTACTTTATCTATTGATCTCTAGAGGAAAGCCTTTTGAATTACATCCCATAATGTGATTTAGGCTGGATAGATGCAACAGCCTGGGACATGAAGACAGGATGAAGACATGGAGGAAATGTTGCAAAGGTCAAATCTAAGATGAACAGCTTGTGTCACGATTTTCTTCAAATAACAGGAATTTATTAAGTATGAACAGATTTTTATTAAATGTGTCCGTGACCGTCTTTCATGTGGTAAATGTGTTCAGTTTAACTGAGATTAACTATTGCTGCTCATATCTTAATGTCCTGATTCCACGTGATGTGATGCTGCAGAAACATCGCAGCAGGAAAGGACGTACAACACTCCGGGGTTAGCTTAGCGACACGAGGCATAAACAACAATATAAACCAAACGTGTCACCAGGGGAGCGGTTTTTCAATAAAATAGTTCATGAGAGGAAACAAAGAAACCTTCACTAACATGCTGTGTCTCAATCAGCTGATTGAGGAAACAGGAAGTCTATTAGTGTAGAACATTTCAAAATAAAACAGGAAGTTAGTGTTTTAAAAACTAATGTCAGTAAAAAGATTTATAAAGTTCCTTCTGGGGCAACATGGTTAGTCACACTGTCACCCCGCAGTGAGAAGGTTGCAGGTTAGAATCTTCTCTCCATGCATACGTGGGTTTTCTCCAGGTTTCCTGTGAGACCAGAAACATGCATGTGTCCTATCTGCACCCACAGATGCGTTTAAACACTGAACAGCGTAAATGTCAGCACCACACTGGTTACAGGACTAACTCCTGATCCAAGCTTGTTCAAGTTTAACTGTGACAGAAACACAAAGTTGTTCTTCCATCTTCCTCATCTGCTGACTCCATCAGGAGAGGTTCGCTGGATAATCCTGCTGTGTGACATCCGAGGTTCTCAGTGGCGAACCGACACGAACCGACTGAACCAGGAAGCGGAAACGAGGAAAAAGCAGTCTACATCAGGGTGGTTCGTAAGCACGGAAAGAGTTTTACTGACTGATGCTGCGACGCGGCCATCGAACATGAAGTAGAGCCACAAAGTTCTCTGACGGTTTTCGTTGACGGGGAGAAGAGTCTGGATTTGTGTTCTTTACAGCCGACAACCCAACACGTCATGTGTGACTGGCTCATGCTGTCAGCCAAAGCCAACTCCCCCAGGGAATCCTAAAGTGTTCCCAGGACAGCTGAAATGAACATTTCAGAAGCTCAACAAGTTTGGTGGTGGCGTTCTATGCTAATGTTCCTTATTGTGACATCACAAATGGGGATTTTTTTTAAACGGCTCATTTGAAGCAAAGAAGTCATTGATTATTGAGGCAGCAGAGACCCACATGGCAGCACAAGATGATGCTAAAGGTGAGGTTCCCAGCTGGACTCCACATGTTGGTGCTCCTCTTGGTGGTTGTCGGTGGTTCTGACCTCAGAACCTCTCCCGACCTGTTCGTTTCACCACCAATAGTCCTCCAGGTATGTTTTCTGAGGATGGTTTTCCCGTTGCAGCCACCAACTGCTGCAGGAGAAACCTGGTGGATCATTACCGCCTGGTTTAGATGCGTTTGCTCCTGAACCTGTAGTCAGAAGGAAAATATCCAGTGTCCAGTTTACGGTCATTTCTCCTCGGAGGGATTTTCCAGAGTGAGAGGACACGAGGGCTAGAATCTGTGACTCTGAAAGGGTTGTGACTAACATCAGCGCTGTTGTTGTAGAATATTTGCATTTTAATGCGTTTGACTTTACTGGAGTTTATTTCTGCTAATGAGAGCCGTTGTTGAAGCTCTTGAGTGAGAAATTAAAAAGCAGCAGGTGTTTCTTCACCACCGCTTCCTGTTTGTGTTCCTGTTCATGTGGGATGGAAAACTAAAGCCGGCAGACAGTTTGTTCATTATTCTAACGTCCTCCTAATGGCTGCATGGTTAATGCATCACCATCTGGCTGGAGCGCACACACACACACGCACACACACCGCTGTGATAATGCAGCCATTGAATGTAATGACAACACACCGCTTGTTGTAATGAGACTCTGGTTTGTTTCACACAAAACCCAGAGCAAAGCATGATGGGTAAACTGGCTCACTTGTAATAACTGGCTTCTTGTCTCCATGGAAACGGCTGGAGTGGTTGTCCTGCCAGCCGGTTTACCTCGATGCTGAGGAAAACAACCCGCTGGACGTGATGTTGGGGTGCCAGGTAGTAAATAAAAAAGTGTCGGGTTGCCAGGTCATCAGTGAAACTCTTCCCTGCAAATTGGGTTGTAAGTCAGCGCGGCATCATGTTGTGTATCTGTGAGTGTGTGTCGCACTCAGGCAGCAGCACTTGAGCGAAATTGGCCCCTTGGTACCCACAATGCATCTGGAGCTGGCAGGAGTGTCTGAGTGGCTGTCTGTGTGATTAAACCTTATGATGCCTCGGTGTAACGCGCAGCTGCCTCATTCTGACCCCTGTGCCGTTACCACGGTAACCAGCAGACCCCAGGACTGGTAAACGACTAGATGTAGGAGTCAAAGATCAAAACTTTGTAAAAATCAGCTGAAGCGGTGCTCTGACCTCCTAAAGGCTCCATCAGGTGGGAAACTCACCTGATGGAGATTCACTAAACAGCAAAAGAAACTTTGTTAGGAATAAAAATGATAAAACCGTTCTTTTGTTTGGTTTAGGGTGGAGAAAACGTCTGCTTCTGAGGAGCTTTGGGTTCTAAAAGAAGAGAAATAAAGTCAATAATGTCTAAAGACACGGGCACGTTCCAGCAGGACTCCTCAGGTCTGAGTCTGGACTCTAACCCCATGGAGGATCTGATGTTCTGGAGAAGGCTTTGTGCTGAGGTGGGACTTTCCCATCACCAACACACATCTGCTCTTCCTGCTTTTATACCAGCGGTTCTGGTTCGAGTCTCCAGACCAGGCCTGGGAGGTTGATGGTTGACAATCGTTCTTTTCTTTTATCTCCTCATCCAGACCAAAGAAACTCTACATCAATAAGCCAACGTCCTGCCAGTCGTGGTGTGATGTCATCGGCTAGTGCAGGACCCCGGCTCAGACTAGCCGTTAGCCTGACAATCCAGTCAAACCGTTTCCCTACAAAGAATCCAAACTATCCATCAGTCGTGTCCTTGGGCAAGGCATTTCATCCTCCTGCTCCTGGTGGTGGTCGGAGGGACCGGTGGCTTCTGTCAGCTCCCCAGGGCAGCTGTGGCCACGTTGTTGGGTGAATGGATGAATGACTGTGTTGTAAAGCGCTTTGGAGTCCCTGACTCAGAAAGGTGCTACACAGGTGTAGGTAAGGTCATTTATCATGTTAAAAATGGTCCAAACTCACGTGGGAAACGTACAGAGCACGAGTTGTTACGTATGGAAAACATGTTTCACACTTTTAGGTGATGGAGTTTTCTGTAAGCGCAGGCTCCTCCTTCGTCTAGTCGTATTACATCAGAGTCTAGTGTCAGTTACAAACCAGTGGAAATGCTCAGGTGGATGATTTTGTTCAGAGCACCTGCACATAACAAACATTTTATTGAATTAAAAAATAACAAAACGCACGTTTCTGGGTGATTAAATTGACCCGACCCATTAAAAATGAAATAAATGAAAAATGAGGAACCCTTCAGCACCAGTGTCTCGTACCGTCTGTCCCATGAAGGCGTCAGCATCCATAACTCATTATCCTGTAGTCGGGAATTGTTTTGTTTTGAGCCCTGAGAAGCTGCAGCGGCCTGAAGGCTGGTTTTGGGACGTCTGACAGATAAAATGAGCCTAAATAAGATCCTATAAAGCAGCAGCTTCACTGTATTAGTCTGGTTTGATTTGTTAATCTGTAAAAGTGACTCTTAGAGAATCCACAGCTGCTTTATTACATGTCAGCTGCTGTCTGGAGGCAGCAGGACACGCGCACTAACCCCACACACACCGCTCTGATTTACAGTCACGCTGCAGCAGCATTATGCACGACGCTCGCTCCTTTTATTAAAATACTGAGTAATGATGTTGCCGCGAGCCGGGACTCGAACCACCGCACCATCATGCAGATCCGCCCTGGTCCGGTTCAGACCCAAGAACAGACTCTCTGAGGGGTTTACGGAATCTTCACCGTGACTCGATGACTCGTCGCTTTTAGCAAAGAGCTGCAGCTGAATGTTTCACTGAAGCAGAAAAGGAAACAAAGGAGAACTTCAGATTTGTTGCATCCTAACAAAAAAAGGACCAGAAGGAACGTTTTATTTCATCTTCCCAAGGAATCAAGAGAAAGACAGTCTAGCTTTAGGGTTAGGGTTGAGATTCCTCTGGGATGGTGAAGGATCTGGAAGCTGAGGTTCTCCTGGTGAACGCACCTTTCACATCACATGAAGACCAGGATGTGGAGTGGGAGACCCGAGTGGCGTTTCCAGGTTTTAAAAGGTTCTGACTTTTGAGGCTGCTCCCTTGAATCCAGGATTGTGGAATTCCGGACCAGATCCTCACTCTTTCACAGGTATTAAGGGGGTCATTGTAGGGTAAGATGCTGGAGAAGGGTTCTGACCAAACCCCAGGCCGTGGGTCGGTACCAGTCCATGGGTCATTTGGTACCAGGCTGCACAGAAAGGATAAATAAGTCACAGTTTTATTATCCGAGTCTGAACGATGTTTATTTTGAAGAATGACCGGATTCTCTCCGCTCCATCGTGTATGACTCGCTACCGATGCATGTCTGGGTCACATGATGCGCCACAGGTAGAAGAGAACACACAAGCTAGCAAAGACAGTAAAACACAAAGGTAATCTGGAATGTTTCTTTGGGAAGGGGAAGGTCTCCCATTGGCACTGGTTTGGGAATGTTGTGTTACACGGAAACTGGATCAGGACTCCACTGATTCAGCGTTATGGTCAGTTGGATTTTATGCACTTTACATTTGTATTTGTAGTAATGTTACCATAGCGACCAGGGCGCTAGGGGACAGAGAGGATGTTGCTCATAATGTTATGAGAACATTGTAAATAGGCTGGTCCACCTTAAAGGCCGGTCCACCTTAAAGGCCAGTACACCTTAATGGCCGGTCCACCTTAAAGGCCGGTCCATCTTAAAGGCCAGTACACCTTAAAGGCCGGTCGTGAGGATGTTGTCTGGTATTAAACTGGTCCATGGAGCAGGAGGTGTTGGGGTCGTCCGTGTTCCTGATGCAGGATGAGCTCCACCAGGGCTGCTCCAGGTCGCTGATCCTCTTTGTGATCTTCTTTGATCATCGAGGAGAAGTTCGGGTTTGGAAACATCAGGGTCTCATTATTACTTTATGTAGGTGATGCTTTGTTGGTGTCTCCAAGCCACGACCTCCACCATGTTCTGGGGCAGTCCAAGGTTGGGATAAGAGTCAGCACATCCGAGTCCTTAGTCCTGGATCTCAACTGGAAAACTGTGGAACGCCCCTTCTGGTCTGGGAGTGAGTCTCTGCCTCCGATGGAGGAGTTCTAGTATGTTGTCCTGTTCCTGATGGAAGAGAGATGGACCGATGGATCAGGAGGAAGTAGATCCGATCTGTTGTGGTGAAGAAGGAGCTGAGACGTTTCACTGGACCGTCTAAACGCTCAACCATGACCATCAGATTGGGATGAGGATAAGATCTGAGTTATCTAAGGCTGAGTTCGGCCCTCAGGTGTCGTCCAGGTGGAGCTCCGAGTGGAGCTGCTCCTCCTCATCAGTCAGCTGAGGTGGATCTGGTCAGGATGCCTCCCTCTCACACCTGACATTTGAACGTTTCTAAGTTAACGCAAGGCCCGCCTCAGGTCGGGTCGCTCTTCCCCATCAAAGGAAACATCACTGTTTACAGTTCCTGCTGCGGCGCCACATCCATCACTGCTCTGGAAGTGAACGTAGCGAGGTCGTCACACTGAGAGCAGAGGAACGGCGTCTGGATGAAGCAGGAGGAGAAAGACATTAAGATTCAGAGGTGGAGATAGACTGATTCATCTAAAACACACAGTTTCTCTCCTTTTCCTTCAGGCACTCAGAGTCACGTTGCCTTTTTGCTTAACCTCCATTAGAAACCCAGCGAGCGTGCACATACACACACTCAGATGTGCACAGCAGCTCTGCGTGCGGCGTTGGAAGCGTGGGTTGTTTCTTCAGGTTACATCTCTGCATAGATGATGGATGGAGGACATAAAACCCATCTCTGCAGGCCGTTTAAACGAACAGACGAGGAGGACGAGACAACACAGTCCAACTGCTTTTAATTGTACAACTTCTCTTCTGTTTCCTCAAACGCCGACTTTTACGTGACCAGAAGCTTCCCAGAAGATATAAACCAGGTTGTTTTTGTGTGAAACAGCAGCTCAGTCACGTCTGACGAATCTAACGCAAGCAGCACAGATGAAGAGAGAAAGGAACGCTTCGGAACATCAGAAAACATTCGGAGATGAAAACAAATTATGATGATCTGCTGAACTTCAGGCCATAAACATCAGGGAGACGCTTACGTGACTCAGGATCGGCTAAAAACGTCGTCCTCCTGCATGCATCCCTGGTTCTGTTGGGATCAGACTGGAAAACAAATCCTTTCATACGTCAGCAGCACTGCTAAGGAAGGTTATAGAAACGTTTACCAGGTCTGCAGCAACACAGGAGCAGATAAATGTTTAGAAAATGAAATGTTTAAACAATTAAAAACCTTTATTTTGAAAAACAAAAACTACAGAAGCATCCCAATCAGTGGGTGGAGTCACACCCAGAACACCTGGTTTAGTTCAAGGATGCCCCCTAGTGGGTGGTTCCAGTACAAGTTTCAAGCTCCGCCCACTCCATGTTAATGAATGGGACTTTTCCATACTGGAAAATAAAAACAAATCAGGTTGTTTTTTTCCTTTGGCTGTCAGTTTTACTTCCATGTTAAATGTTTACATGTTATTTTTTCTGGAATTATTTATTGAACCCATAAAAACACCATGACTGTGTGAAGGTCAGTGGGCGGGGCTTTCATCCAGGTGAGTGGCTCGTTTCTCAAACACAACATGGCGGTGTCTGTAGACTGAACCTCATGGCTTGAGTTTGGAACATGGGAGAAGGCGGAGTCTCCTGGTCCAGATCCAAACTACAGCTGTTACCATTGATGAGTGATGTGGGCGGAGCTCGTGGCGGTGACAGGTGAACTGTGTGGTTCTGTGTCTGAGTCGTTCCGTTGCTGAATAAAGCAAAAAGCATGAATGACAGAGTTGTTGCCACCATGAAGCAGAACAGACGGTGGACGGTGTTCTGCTGGCAGCACCGGGAGGACGGAGGCTGACGACTGTAATTGTGTCATCATTAATACATCAATTTGAATGCCGTATCATGAAATAATGGACTGCAGAGCACGGGTCGGCAGAAAGAATTACCGAGTGGTAAACGCACTCATCAACATGCACATTCGCTGCTTGTAAATTTTCTGGACAATTACCTGCTCTGTTCACACATGACTTCACTGAGACACATCCAGGTAATAAAATTCCATCGCTGCAGAGCATGTGTGAAAACAGCCCATGTTTAGGAAACGCTACATTAACGGTCCCGTTGCAGTCTCACCACAAACATTCCTCATGTCTGGGATTTGTTTTGTTTTTCCTCATTTCCTTGTTCTTCTGTTATCTGGGTTTAGTTCTTTAGAATCGCTGCCACGGGCGAATGCAGACGCTTCAGAGAGGACGGCTCAATGCAGATCATCTTCTCTCAACAGGAAGCTCCCAGACCCTTTGGGACGAGGACAGCTTCCTGTGGAAATATTGTTTTCCGTCACCTGAAAGGACCCCACGTCTCCTAAGAGTCACCTAACACCCCTGCACACACACAGGAGGGTTTAATAAAAAATAAAGTTTATGTGCGGAGACTTTTGAAATGGTGCCACAGCAGAGCCGCCGCTTTCAGGAAAGACAACGGAATAAAAGACAATGGATTAAAGAAAAGTGTGATATTTACTCAGATTACATTACATTAGGGACGACGGTGGCAGAGGAGTTAACCCCCAGAAACCCAAATATAGAAAAAAACTTTAAAAAATTTTTTCAACCATTCACATGTTGTTCTAGGGTGCTTGTGATGCCTAAATCAGTGTTTTTTTTTAATTATGACATTTTAGTAACTTTTGGGGAGGATGTTGTAAAAATGCAACGCTGGGTCTGTAGGGTAGCAGAATTTCAATGACATAACTCACACTCTGAGCACATGTAAGGAACAATTAAACATTTATTTGTACTTTACTGCTTATAAAGGCCCACAGAAATGTATGTATCTACACAATAACAATTGGATAATAGAAAAAAGGTCATTGTTTATGATCAATTTAGTACAAAAATTGAGTATCATATTCAAAAACACTGGATCCGGTAGGCCTGGGACGATAACAAATTTTGCTGGACGATATGTGGTCCAACAAATTATTGACGATAAAAAATATTATTGTCGACATTATGGAGACCAAAATAACCACTTATGTAATGTTAATATATCATAATAATGCAAGTACATCCTTTGAAATGCAACAATTAAACCTTTATTTAACATTGAAATGTCCAGAACCAGAACTTCTAAATAAATAAATAAATAAAACAAACAAAAAAACAATAAAAATAAAAATAATAAAGGACTCTCACTCTCTGTTAGAAAATATAGCACCAAAAACAATAAAATAGACCCTGTCTCTCCAAAACAATGAATACAATGGCCTATCCCGTGTCAACAACCAAAACTGCAGTTGAACCCTCTTGTCATCCAACGTCTTTGGAGGCGAGAGACAAGGAAAACATATACACGCAGGCACATGGCGATAGGCTGGAAAAATTATTGAGTTAATTTTCATCTATCGTAAGATTAATTGACTTATTGATTGTCGTCCCAGCCCTAGGATCCGGACTATATGTGCAAATCATAAAGGGAAAAAACAAAATGGGCTTGTGTAATTTGTTGATTGATTCAATTATGGTATTCCCAAAAGCAGTTATGTTGCTCTGAAAAGCAGAGGCAAACATTGGACTTTCTGCAAAGTGTGTTGGTGTAGCCTTTAGCACAGTGTCGGCATCATCCTCTGTTGGCTTGGATGGTAAAATATCCAATCATGTCCTTGATAACTTGCTTTGGAGGGTTTGCATTTGACTCAAATGTTCCTAACATTCCACACATTCCAGACATCAACAGCTCTATCAGGTAGACCTATTGTTCACTTTGTCATGCAACGACCACTTTACACCCACACCTCCCAGAACATTGTCACCTTTTCATTCAAGAAGCAGCTATTGGGGCAGCCAGGCAGAGCCCAGGAAAAAGAGGACCAGTAGTATATTTCAAGTTATGCTACATAACTCTTCCAATACTAAAAAACTCAAATTATTGCTTAAGCTCATTAGAATGTGTATTTTAATTACTGATGTAACGCAATAT